>RJWM01005736.1:0-89549 GCA_004363535.1 Dasyprocta punctata
TTTTTTTTTTTTGTGGCACCGAGGATCGAGCTCACAACCTCGCGCCTGCCTGACAGGCATGTAAGCCGCTGAGCCAAACTCCTGGCCCTGGTTTTTTGAGGCAGGGTCGCACTGTGTAGCTCAGGCCGGCCTTGTGCTCGCGTTGTAGCCCAAGCCGGCCTCGAACTCACAACGCTCCGCCTACCTCAGCCTCCCGAGTGCTGGGATTAAAGGCGTGCGCCACCACGCCCGGCTCCCAGGCTTGGTCTTATTCTTTGAGACCACTGCACTAAATTGCCAGGCTGAGCTCAGTTTCACAAACCTCCTGCCTCCTCCTCAGAGCCGGACTCCGCTCGCCTTGCACTGCCCTGCCTGCCGTGGCCAGCTCCCCCGCCCTCCTCGCCCCCAGGCCCTGCCTGCCCCCACCCCAGGCCTCTTGTGGGCTTGCCCCAGCCCAGCCAGCTCACCTGTGCACCCCCTCTCCTTGGGTTGAGCTGGGGTGCCTTCCACACCCCACCGGCCCTGCAGCCCCAGCCCTGAAGGACCTGCTCACTACACAAACTGCTGGCAACGCTGACCACCAGACACAGCTCATAGACAACCCTTTCCACCTTGGTGTGCAGTCCCCAGAAGAAAGGCCCAAGGGTGTCCAGGTATAGCCTGGCACAGGGGGCACCCGAGACAGGAGGCTGAGGGGAAAGGGAGGCGAGCGTGAGCCCAGCCTGGTGAGACCTCGGCTCAAAAATAAAAATGTCTGCAGGTGTGGCTCCGAGATGAAATGTCTAGACGGGGAGCTGGGGCCACCCAGCCCTTACCAGGACAGTCCCAGGTAGGGGCAGGGCCAGGCAGGGAGGCCAGGCCCGGGTTGGGGACAAGGGCAGTTGAACCCGGCCCAGGTGGGGCAGTCTGCCTGACCCGCAGGGGCAGGGACAGCAGTGTCTGTGCCAGAAGTGAGGCCAGCGCCACACAGTACAGAGCTCAGCCCCGCCACCCCGGAGAAGCTGCGAGGCCCGCAGCAGGCAGGACCCGGCGGGAGGACACACTCCGCCCGCGGTTCGGAGTTAGCTCAGCCCCGGCAGCAGAGGGAGTGTCCTGAACAGGATGGAAGACGGCAACTCAACACCGGCGTCCCCCACAAGAACGGGGCAAGGTCCGGGGAGCCCACACAGCCAGAAGGGGATCAAGGAAGCCACCAGGAGCACCAGCTGGACGGCCTGCTGCCAGTGCGGAGAAGGCCACGAGCAGCCAGCAGACAAGTCGGACCCAGCCAACGCCAGTTGCACAGATCCTGCTCAGTGTGAGGCCAAAACTGAAAATTGATGGCTCCCTGTAACTGCATAAAATCATCAAACTCCTTTGGATAACTGTGATAAAGGAGATTTGCAGGGGAAAAATTAAAAAAAAAATTTCAGTCCTGGGGATTGAACCCAGGGCTTTCCTGCTGAGCTAAAACCCCAGTCCATTTTTATTTTAAAACAGGGTCTTGCTAGGTTGCTTAGGTGGGTCTCAAACTTGTGGTCCTTCTGCACTAACACATTATTTAAAAGCAAAAAGCCTAAGCAGAGGACGGACAGACCAGGCAGGCCGAGCTGTCTACAGTGTGTCAGTTGTGGAGTTAATCCACAGATTCCACTCTGCACGTCCGCCTGTATGCACATCTGTGCCAAAGCTGAGGGCCGGGGACAGGTGTACAGTACAGCGAAGACCCATGCCCGGATGCCAGGCATGGTGCCTCCCTGCGTGACCGGTGTTCCCAGCGTCCCAGGGAGCTTGTGTGCTTGTTCACAGGACTCTGGCAGCACCCCCTGCACGTGAGAACGTGGGGAGATACTGAGTAGGGGAGGTCACACGGAGCCCCACAAATCAGCAAGATGTCAGCAGGAGCCCGGGCCGAGGTGGGGGGGGGGCACCAGGACCCCCACAAGCACGGTCAGTGCACGCTCACTACCATGGCAGAGATCCGCTGTGGGTGCCAAGGCCAGCAGTATGGGTGTCACTGTGGACCTCGGCCTTGCTGATGTGGCCCTGGTGACACAAGGGCATGCATGGCAGAGAAGCCCCATCCACCACGGCCCTGGACAGGGAACACCCCACATCCACTCAGGACCACGAGACTGGGAGCAGCCGTGTGGTGAGGCCAGACCCCGTCATCTGCACCCTGGAGCCAGTGTGACCCCTTGCCACTTCCGGGTGCTGGGGACAGCGTTGGACAGTGTTCAGAAGCGTTTGGTGTCTTAGTTACTTTTCGCTTGTTGCCTAGACAAAACACCTGACGCCCAAAATTAGGGAAGGAAAGGTTTATTCTTACAGTTTCTCGGGAGTTTCAGTCCATAAAGTTGTCTCCAAGACGGCATGGGGTGACAGGGCTACAGTTCATGGCGGCTGCAAGCTGCAAGGCACACTGGCAAGAGAGAGAGAGAGGCGGAAGAGGAAGAGAACAAGAGGAAGACCCGCCTTCCCTCACACTGTGTGTCGGCTCCACCCCTGGGTGGGCACAGCACTCACATTGCCAGACAACAAACCAATAACAAACCAGTAACTCAGCCCCATCAAAAGTATATGAGGACTTGGGGGTACATAGCATATTACCTGATACATCTGGTGACCAGGGTGACAGTGACCCTGGGCCTCAGGGAGCTGGGTGGGCCAGGCATGTCCTGTGGTCTGAACTCTCCATTGCTTCAGGGCCGGGTTCACTGTTAGGGGTTGTTTGTCACAGTGAAACAGATTCTTTTTTTTTTTTTTTTTTTTTTTTTTAAAGCAGAGAGTCTCAGATTTACAAGATGAAGCTCTGTGGACAGATGGTGCCTTGTGCCCTGAATAGTGCACTCAGAAACGGTTAAGGTGAGCTGGGTGTGGTGGTGCACACCTGTATTCCCAGCTACTTGGGAGGCTGAGGCAGGAGGACTGCAACTTCAAGTTGAACTTGAGAACTTTGTGAAACCCTGTGTCAAAACAAAAAAACTAAAAAGGAATGGGGGTATAGCTCAGTGGTAGAGCACTTGCCTAGGATGCACAAGGCTGGTTTGATCCCCAGCCCCACAAAAGAAAGGAAGAGAAGAGGGAGGAGGGAGAGTGGGTAAGGCAGTGAGTCTTATCCACGGTTGTACAGCAACTGATCTCAGCTCTTCCCTTCCCAGCTCTCCAGGACCCACCCACTGTCCTCACCTGTCCTGCCCCACCAGGGTCTCCCCGCTATCCAAGGGGCTCCCTGGGTCCCTGGTGCCTGCAGGCTGAGACTAGTAAGCCGCGGGAGGGGCCTCTGGGAAGCCCTGAACACAGGAAGTGGCCACGCCACGTCTCCCCAGCTTCCGGGAGTCAGGCGCTCACCATACCTCCCGCCCTGCCTGTGCCACGACCCGGGACGTGACGTGCTCCCTGCCTGGCCCTCGCACCCACTTCCTCAGTGCTTCCCTTGGGCCTGGTCAGCACTGTCTGCCAGCACCCAGCCAGGGCGACGCACACACAGAGCAGTCATGAGCCACACAGTGCCAGGAGCTCTCGGGGACCCCTAGGACCTCAGCAGAAGCTGGAGGGCCCTGCAGCAGGCGTGGGCCGACACCCCCAGGACACTGCCACGCCACAGCTGTGACGCACAAAGCGAACAATTGCTGCTTCCTGTTCGTATGACACAAGAAAAACAGGATGCCGGGAGGCGTGGGTCTGAGTGGAGGAGATAAGCTGGTCTGCGACCTTCTGCAGGGGCTCGGGGGCAGGGCGAGAGGCCCCCTCAGTGCGAGGCGTGGGGATGCCGTGCCCCCAGGACACAGCAGGAGCCAGGGAGAGGCCAGGTGGGCTCCGCCAACCCAGGCCGCCCTTCATGCCCAGTGCCGCCCCCTGCCAGGGTCTCTGGCCCCAAATGTCTGCCGCCCCCAGCTCACAGCAGCTGGTACTGGAATCCTGGGCCTGCAGGTCTGCGGTGGCAGGAGAAACGTCCTCGGGCCCAGGCCCATGTCCCTACCACAGACCTCCCTATCCCCGCTACACAGCTGCAATCTCAGACGGCAAGGCTGGGTGCCAGGGCCCTGGACCATGGACGCTGGCCTCCACAGAGGGTTGGTGGGACACTCCCCATGGCACACCAGCTCTGCTTGTCACCTCAGGGTCCCCCGTCAGCCTCCCATCGTCCGTCTGGGGCTGGAAAGCGCTGGCGTCCCCAGTGAGCTATCCCCAGGTGCCAGCTCCCACTCTGCAGTGGTGTGGGGTTTTGAAGATGTTCTGTGGGCTCCTCTGCTCGCCCAGCTGGCCCTGGCTCCCAAGCCGAGCCTGACAGGGGCTTCTTCCTGCGCCCAGTGAGTGGCAGGTGAGGACCCAGGTGTCCTGTGAGGCCAAGCTGAGTGGGTAGCACGCAATGCCGTCCTCACGCCTTGCCTCTCCTCAGTGCTGACCCAGTCCATGCTGCAGCTGCTCCTGAGCTTGGCACCAACTGGTGCCCACGCTGCATAGCCGAGTCACCCTCACTCAGAGCTGACCACACACTGGGTCATGGCCACCATGGAGGCGAGGCCTGAGCCCGGGGAGGAGGAGCCAGGGAACAAGAGTGACCCGCACAGGACCCCGTGGGGTGATGACAGGGTGCGACCAGAGCCAGGGCACAACGCGGTGGCCCAGGGCCCTGGAAACAGATGAGGGTGTGGCCCCTTTCATGTAGTCCCTCTCTTCACCAACGCATCACCGCCACCCAGAGCACACTGGCTGTGCCCTGTACCATGGACCGCTGGCTGGCAGCATCCTGAGCAGGCAGCTCCAGGCAAAACCGGCCTGAGCCCGACGGTGGCCCCTGCACTTGCAGTACGGCGGCTGCTGCTCACAGCGCTGCACCTGTGTTTCCAGGTGGGCGGCAGGAGGCGAGGGCAGGAGAGACCTCTGCCCTTCCTGGCCTGGCCACACCCTGTAGCATCCCAGGGGCCCTGTGCCCATGCGTGGTCACCAGGCCAGTGTCCACTCAAAGGGATGGAGCAGAGGGACATCAGAGCTTACATCCCTGTCCATCACCACCTCCTCGGAGAGGTCAGCCACTGCAGCCTCTGAGCCTAGGAGTTAAACTCCAAATGGGGTAAAATCCAGCAAAAACAACAATTTTGTGGACCCAAACAAACTCATTCCAATGTTTAATGGAGGAGGAAAAAGCTAATGAAAAAGCAGGCAGGTGTTTTCAGTCTCAGCTGGGACACCGGACACAGAGTGACATTGGCTCTTGACCGGAAGGCACGGAGGGAGCAGGATGGAGCCTGGGACAGGAGCTGCTCGTGACCTCGCATGCAGGACCAGGGACAGCACAGCGCCTTGCAGTGGGGAAGGGCCAGGCCCAAACCCCAACTCACACCGCAGGAAGGCCGCTCAGGGTCAAAACCCAGAAGATGGAACCCCATGCCATGCGGCTTCACACAAATCAGCCAGCTCAGCACCCACAGCGACAGGCACCTCAGGGTGACCAGAAACGTCCCCAGAGCATTGTGGAGGGTCAGAGGGGCAACCAGGTAAGCAGGTCAAAGCACTGGGTTTGCCCACAGGAAGCAGGACCTGGGTGGGGACAGCTTCCGGGCCACCCTGCCCAAGCTCCTGCCCAAGCTCTGCACTGTGGGGTGAGCAGCCTTACCCCCATACCATCTCCCAGGATGCTCTGCTCCCCGTGGAGCTGGCCATGGACCAAACTTTGGAAACTGAGCCAAGATAATATTTGTTTCCAGAAGCAGTTTTCCTTAGGTCTTAGGTGTTTGTCATGGTCAGGAAATGCTGATATGGCTGTGAGGGTGAAGTGCCAGTGTGACAGGCTTTGGGGCCCAAGGGGGGCTGGCAGAGCACTTTTAGGCATGTTGGGTAGGTCAGGCGACATCCCTGGCCCTGGCCCTGCTCTGCTTGCTGGCCACCATGAACTAAGTCTCTGCTCCCCATGCCCTTCTGCCATGATGTTCCTGACCATGGACTGAGCCCCTGAAACTGTGAGCCAACAGCCAAATTAAAGCCGTCTTCCTTTAAATTGGGTGTTGGGCACAGTTTCCTCTGACAAGAAACTGACTGCTACAGCTGAGTAAGGCCCCTGGTGCTCGGAACAGGAAATGGAGGGGTGAGGCCAAGTGTCCTGGTCACAGAACTCAGACCATGAACCCTCTCCACTCAGGTGGTGTGGCCTCTTCTCAGGGTCTTAGAATCCAGCACCCATCTCCCTCTGGCCCCAGCCCCAGGCAGGCTCCAGGAAAGCTCTGATGCCAGTTGGGCCAGGCACACTTGCCCCTGCTTTGGGACAGTCACAGGTCAGGGAGACAGGGCATCTAGGGTCAGTGTAAGGGCAGCGAATTCCGACGGAGTGGTGCAGAGGGCCCTGAAGGCCCTGGGGGTGGGGGTAGGGCTGGCAAGGGGACAGGGGAGTTGCAGGCAGGACCTGGGACTAACATCGCTCCATCTGGACACTGACCTCAGGTCCCCAAGGCAGAGCTGTCCCCCAAGCCTCAGGGCACAGCCTGGCAAGGAAGAAGGACAGAGGCCTGGGCTGATGGCCACAACATGAACGCCCCATATCTGTCCGGCGGCCTCCCAGTGGCCCCCGGCATCTCAACCCCTCCCCCAGGGTCATGCACAGGGGCCACCCCAGAGCCCAGAGCCCAGCCTCCCAGGTTCCCTCCTGCTGCTGCTGCTCCTGATGTACCCGACACTCTCCCCGCAGGGAGTGGGCTCTGTCCCCCAGCTTGGGCTGCAGGAAGCAGAAGCTCCAGCCTCTGCCCCAGCCTCCGGGATCCACAGCCTGGCCTCTGCACACTGGCCTCCCCCAAGGTGGGAAAATTCCAGAGCCCCAGGGAGCAACCTGGGGTCCTGGAGGCTGGCGTGGCTTTGGCGACAGCCTAGGACACCCTGCAGGCCCTACTCAGGAGGGGCAGAGTGGGCAGATGTCCTGACAGCAGTGCTGACCAGCCTCAGGGCCAGGACCTGGGCATGGAGGTGTCCAGGGGTGATGACCCCGCCCCATGAGGGGCCCTGGGGTGGCCTGAAGACGCCCCGTGTATACCACTGCTGGCCTCCCAGCCCTGTTGCTGACCCCCTCTCCTGCCTCTGCTCCCCTTTCCTGTCTCTGGCCTGATCCCCTGCAGCAGATCAGGACAGCGGCCCAGCTATCCTGCCACCTGCGAGAGGAGAGGCTCCAGGGCCCTCGGGGGAAGATTTGGGAGGCTGTGGGGTGTGCTCGGTGGTTACGGTGACATGAGGACTCACCCTGCCAAGAGAGGTTGCTTAGGGGGAGGGAAAACTGAAACCCCAAGAAATAACTGTGGGAGTGTTGCTGAGAAATGCATATGTGAGCACTAACTGGTAACCCATCAGAGCCTCTGCTTTCTCTGGTTTCGGTGCTAACCAGGTCCAGAGTGAATTATTATTATTATTATTTTACAGTACTGAGGATGGAACCAGAGCCTCACATGGTGGGCCAGTACGCTGCTGAGAGCTGCATCCTCGTCCTTTGTGTTTTTTATTTTGAGATGATCTTGCTAAGTTGCTTGGGCTGACCTTGAATTTGTGATCCTCCTGCCTCTGCCTCCTGAGTGGCTGGTGTTATGACATGCACCACGTCCACCTTAGCCAGGCATGGTGGCATGTGCCCAAATCCCAGCCCTTGGGAGGCTGGCTCCTCTGGGAAGTCTCAGAGAAGGAAGCAGCCAGTGCACACGGGCGGGGTGAACACAGCCCCCACGGGGACCGTCCCATGAAGATGGCATGGGGGCTGTGGCTGGGGTCAGGGCGCTGCTGCCCCTCAGGCCATTGCTCAGGCATCCTGGGTCTCACAGGGGCACTGCTGTGACGGCAGGGCTGTGTCCTCACCCAGGCCGGGACCCGTTGCCTGAGCGCCTTGAGGTCAGGATGGCCTGGCCATGGACGGCTCCCAGTCCACATGCAGCAGAGACCCCGCTGGCCTTTTCTCCTGGCCTTTGCTTGGCTGCCCAGACTGGACACGGCAGGGTCATGGGCGGGTGAGTCCAGAGCTGTGGCTTTGTGTGCAGGTGGGGGGTGTGAGGGGTACCCCAGGAAGGGTCCCAACAGCCCCACAGCCCACAGGGCGCTGCAGGACTTGCTCAGTGGACAGTGCTGAAGGGTGGACAGGCGCAAGTGGGCCAGCTGCAGGCTGACTGGTGTGTGCTCCCAGCTGCAGCTCCAGGCCCATGGGGGAGGGAAGAACCAGGCCAGCTCGTCACCGTGCCCCACCTGTGCCCCACATCTAGTCCCCACACTGACAGCCCACGGTCCTGCCCAAACCCCAGCGTCCCCACTGGGACCGAGGCATGGTCAGCAGAGAGCTGCTCTCTGGTGCTGCCTGGGAGCTGCCCCCACTCAGACAGCACGACGTGGACATGCGGTCCAGGACCCCGAAAGATGCGGCCTGTGACGGTGCCGGCAGGGTCCCGGGTGGTGTAGGCTGGTTCCCATCTCCCACAGAGACCCGCAGCGGGAGCCCCAAGGATGCAGTGCACCTGGGTAGCCCACACAGGTGGGCTTGGAGCCAGGCCTCCAGCCCTGGAGCAGCTGGCCCGGAGCTGAGGAAGTAACATGCTGCCACCTGACCGGGGGAAAGAGTTGTCCACACCGTGGCACTGGCAAGCCAGGACAGTCACTCCGGGGGCCATACCGAGAGCCACCCAGCAGGGCCTAAAGCCAAGTCCCTCGGGGGGACACTGTGGCGTGGTCCCGCCAGGATAGTGGTGCTGGTGGCACGGCCCAAGCTGAACCACCTGCCACACAGGGTCAGTCACCCCCAGCTGGGTCCACCAGCTGGACAGACCTGAAGCAGCTCCTTTGGTGGACAAGCAGAGGCCCATCTCTGCAGCCCAGCCCACGCACTCGGTGCACGGTGAGAACCCGGAAGACCCAGGACCAAGGCAAATACAAGAAAACGCTGAGCTGGCCAAATGCTGGAGTTAGCAGAGCTCTTTCATTCCTGGTACTGGCGACTCAACACAGGGCACACTGAGCTGCACCCCCAGCCCCTTCATATTTTTTATTTTGAGACAGGGTCTCACAATGTTGCTAAATTGCTCAGGCTCAGTTCAAATTTGCAGTTCTCTTGCCTCAGACTCCCAGAGTGCTGGGATTACAGGTGTGTGCTATCATGCCAGGTTGGAGGCAGTTTTTTACTTATTTATATGTACATATTTTCTTTTCTTTTCCCTCTTTCTTTCTTTCTTTCTTTCTTTCTTTCTTTCTTTCTTTCTTACTGAGATGGCTTTTAAAGAAGTCATTAAGGAAAAATGAGAGCTGGAAAAAAACAGCTACCTCCAGATATGGTCACACTGAGGGTTAGGACCTTGACACATGAGTTGGGGGACATAATTCAGCCCATGGGGGCACGCACAGAAGTGGCAGAAAAGTGGCAGTGGCTCCCCATGATGGTGCTGGGCAGGGCCCAAATGCCCCAGGGCACCCCAGCCCTGTCCCTTCTGTCTCCACAGGAGTAGGGGTGGGCCCACCCTGTGGGAGAGGAGGAGGCTCGGCCGGCACCCACCCTGGCCTCACCCAGTCTCTCCGCTCTGCCACCCACCTTTATTTGCTTTGTGTTTTTCTACCTATAAAGGCAGTGTATGCATGCAGTAAAATATGTGGGTAAACAGATAAACTCACAGATTCTGAGGCACTAATGCAAAGACAGCTCTTAGAAGCTGCAGCAAGCCTGGGCCCAGGGGCTGGCGCAGTGGGGGCTCTGGGGCCCATCTGGGCGTGGGGCAAGGCATGTGCTCCTGTGGCTGTGAGGCCCAGCACCCCCACACCTGCAGTGCTGCCGCCAGCCGTGTCCTCGGTGCCTGCAGTGGGCTGGCGATCCCAGCCCCGGGGACTGTCAGCGCAGGTGCTGAGAGCAGGAGCCAGAACCCCGACCCCACGTGCTGCCCTCCAGTGAGTTCTGGAACCCTTGGACCCTGGCACCCGGAGGGATGGTCCAGTGCTGGACTTCAAGCAAACCACTCCACCCTGGGTGCCTGGGCCACCAGGGTCCCACAGAGAGCTGAACAGGCCAGGAAACCCCCACAGGCCCCCCCATATCCGCAGACCAAGCTTCTGACGCTGAACACAGTGAACGGCTGTCTTGTGAACCCAGACAGGAGAGACTCAGGGCAGAAGCAAATGGCTTTGGACGCAGCTGTACTCCCTGGAGCGGCGAAAGCCCCAGCCGCTCTTCCCTGCCGGCTCCCGGCTGTCTTCCTGAGAGTACAGTGGTCGTCCACAAAGGTTAATGCAGCCGAGGGGTCAGCAGACCAAGCCTCTCCTTGGCTGGCTCTGGTGGACAGCACTGGGCACATGGCCTGCCCTACCTGAACCACCTGGCAGAACCCCAACCCTTCACAGGGCTGGGTGATGCCCATAGAGAACCTGGATGCCAGGCTTAAGGTCCCTTGTTCTTAAGGACACGCAAAGCAGGTGCAGTGGTGGCCCCTCTTGTCCCAGCACTTGGGAGGCTGAGGCAGGAGGATCACTTGACCCCAGGAGTTCAAGACCAGCCTAGGGAACACATTGAGATCCCCTCTCAAATCAATTAATAAACCAGCTGTTACAAGAATGCCTGCAAAGCTCCACAGGGAAACAGGGTGTCCGGGACTGAGCCATCTGGGGCCAAGAGTGTGTCGGATGGCCCCAGTGCCCTCCACCAACCAGGATGAAGGTGTTTGACCAGTGACGAGTGAGCGAGTGGTGAGTGAAGGACGGGCGGGCAGAGCCCTGGTCCCTGTGCTGCCTGCTGGATCTCTCGGTGCTCCCTGCGCTCCCTGAGACCCACGCCCTGCTCAGCTGTCCAGCTGCGCTGCCGCCCTTCAGGAAGATCCTCACCAAGGAGGACAGACCCCTCCCTCCTGGCCCCTTGCTGTGGCCACTAGACCCGGCCAGGGTGGCGCAAGCCTGGCTGGGAGTAGGTCTCTGAGGCCCTCTGCTGGCCGAACCCAGAGTTGCCTCCCAGTCAGGACAGTCTGTCACTCCGCCAGAGCCACAGAGGCCACAGTGATGGCCACACGCACATGCACTCACACACACACTGTGCAAGAGAAGGGGAGGCAGCAGGTCTGACGGCCACTGCGCCCCTTCTCTGGGGCCCCAGGAAGGAGGACAGGGCGTCTCTTGGGCCCTGCAGGAGCCAGTGTGGGTGGGGGCTGCGTTCTCATCCTCAGGAAAGCAGCCAGGCCCGAAGGCCTTGTCACTGCTATGCCCTGGGGCTCTGGCAGGGGAGCAGACGTGCACGAACAACCTGATGACACCAGTCACCTATCATGGATTTGTTAAACAGACCTCATTTAAAATGAAGCAAACCTGCCTCTTGTCCCAGCCAGAGCCTGGTGAACTCCCACTCAACCCTAACTCAAGGCAGGACTCAGGCAATTTCTGCTCAGAATCGGCAACCGGTGTGCCTGGCGCCTGCCTGACACCCCTGGTCATATCTGGCCAGCAGCAGACCCACCTGCAGCTCCCCCATGGCAGGTGCATGGCCTTGACCTGCCCCACTGGGGCAGGTGCCCACCTGGTGGGCCTGGTGCCCACCTGGGGCAGCTGTGTTGGGAACGGGGCTGGGGACATCAGAGGTGGCTGGAAGGCAGGACAGGTGGCACATCCCCTCCTGTTTGGCTGGCCTACCCTGGGCCAGCTCACTGGTGACCCCGCTGTGGGGACGGACTTGTGCAGTCATCACCCAGCAGCAGCGGTCCCCCTGGGCTGCTCCTGCCACCTCAGTTGGCGTGAAGAGCGCTGCAATAGTGCACACCGTAGACGCATTTTCACCAAAGGTGGGTACAGACCCAGGAGTGGAACTGGGGACCTGCTTCTCCAGGCCTCCCTAACATGTGTGTCTTTTCCACCTTATCCTTCAGACAGCCAAGGTGTAGCCTCCAGCACCCTTGGGATGGGATCTGCACTTCCTGCTTCCTGCTTGCCTGGTCTCAGTGCCCTAAAAGGCAGATGGCAGCAGACCAGGATGCAGATGGCAGCTGAGGCAGACCTGGTGTCTCTCATGCCACAGAGGAGGCCCCAGAGGGACCTACTCAAGTCCTGTGAGGACCATGGCAGTGATGCCCTGTCCCCTCCATCACTGGTTTCCACCTGGCCACAGCTGTCCCAGAGCCCAGACCACCTGGCCTGCAGGACAACACGAGGTCCCATAGGATGCCTGGTGCCAGGTCCCTCAGCATCTGGGTGCCCATGTGGGAGGCCCCGTGTGCCCTGCATCCCCACCCTAGGGTCCCCAGCCTAGACCTGGAGCACAGGGAGCTGCTTGAGCAGGGCTGCACAGATGAGACCAGCAAGAGGGCACAGGAAGGACTCCTCGACCCTGGCCTACGGAGAGTCTCTGCCCCAAGCCCACAGTACTCAAGGGCTATGCCGTATGGAGGTCCCCCCATGGACATCACCCATGTCCAGGAAGAAGGATCCATGGAGACACTGTCACTCATGCTGACCCCTCTGGTCACTGCAGGTGTCTGTGACACCCATAGGTGCTCCTGACACAGAGTCTGACATCTTTGGTCCTCCTCACGTCCCACTGCAGCTCCCACCGCCTGGCCTTCCGCACATCTGCACCTCGCCTCCCGCTCTCCCTGGAGCTCCAAGGGGCCCTTGCCCAGCACCCTCTCTGCAGCTCACAAGGTGCTCAGTGGGGAGGGGACAAGACCCTCAGGCCGGAAGCTGGCAGAGTGGGAGCTGGTGCACCTGCTGCCTCCAGAAGGGGCACACAAGCCCCTCGACCAAGAGCCACCAAGGGCCAGCACGGTTGCCCCTGCACCGCCCATGTGCACAGATACAGGGCCTTCCTCCTACGGGCAGGCGCCCGGCTCAGCTTCCAGGGGCATCGGGGACTGCGCTCGCGCATGTCACCTGCTCAGGGGTCCAGCGCCCCGCCCCACACCCTGCCCACCTCCTCCAACCCCCCAGGCCCTTCCAGCGTCCGCTCCTGAAAGGGAAACCGAGGCTGTGCCCTAATCTGGTCTGGGCTTTCAGAGTCGGTAGAGCAGCTCCCTTGGGCCTCGATGGTCAGGTGGTGACGGGGTATGGGGATCATCGTCGTTGAGGGACGTGTCGCGCTGGGGTGTTTGGGGATGAGATTCACGTTAAACCACGTCTTCCCTAAGGTTCCCCGCCGCCACCGCGACGAGCCCTGCGTGGGCTGAGGCTCGCGTCGCTGCGCCCCAGTGCAGCCCGGCCCGGAACCTCTGCTCACGGCGGCGGTGGGGCCCCCGGACGGCTTTAACAGGGCACCTGGGCCCACTCGGGCAGGGCGGGGAGGGCGCCCCTGCGGAAATTCAAAACCTAGGGGCCTAGTAGCGTGGGCGGGCCTGTCGATGTGAGGGGCGTGGTCGGTGATGATCCGCCTACGGGGCGTGGCGTGGGCGTGGCCTCAGCGGCCAGGCATCCTTCCCGCTCCAAACCCGCGCTGGCGCGGTGGTCGCTGTCCGCCTACCGGGGCTCCACCAGCCCGCGCCGAAGCCCCTGCTGGCCTCGGTGCCGGCACCCTCCGTCCCGTCCGGGCAGGTGTCCTCACCATCATGCGCTCGCTCAGGGAGCAGGTGCGCGACTGGCAGCAGGGCGCGGAGGCCGTGGCGCGCGGGGACTGGGGCTGCGCGCTGCGCCTCTTCTCGGGCGTCGCGGAGCTGCCCTCCAGGATGAGCTTCAACGTGGGCTGCGTGCACCTGCTGGCCGGGGACCCCGAGGCCGCGCTGCGGGTGAGCACCGGGAGGGAGCAGACCCCTCGGGGTCCAGGGAGGCCAGGAGGGAGAGTGGAGGCCCTCTACCCAGGGGACCCGGGAGAGGGGCCGCGAACCCCGGTCCCTCTGCTGCGCTGCCCTCGCCCTGAGCCTCCGCTGGGAGGCCGAGGCAGGTGGGAGCTGTGCGGCTGGGATGGGGCACAGCGTCCCTTTGTGCCTCCACCATGAGTATCAGACACAGTATCCCTAGGAGGCCAAGGCCAGCGCAGGGTCAAGAGCCCAGACCAAGGCTGCTTGCCCTCAGCCCTGGCAGGAAAGTGTAAGGCTGAGGGCCTAGAAGGCCCTGTGAGATGGCAGCAGACAGGGTCTGACCTCAGCTCTCAGCTCTCACTGGGTCCCCACCTGCTTCTAGAAATACCCTGAAACTGCAGGTGCGCACAGCCTCCCACGCCTGCCTCTCCACACACTTTCTGGTCATCAGAGGGTTGCCGTCCTTGGGGATGTGACACCCGGCCTACTAGTTGGACAGCTGGGTTCCTGCTGTCCGACGATCTGTAGCAACTGCCTGGGCACCACACAGATGAGGATCGAGTGCGGGCAGACATCCCCACAGCCGGCGCTGGGCAGGCAAAGCTGACTCTCCACTGTTGCTTACATCTGCACCGGTTATCTCATCGACAGTTTCCACCTTAAGCCTCGCAGGAAGGGAGTCACCAGAGTGAGTCAGGCAGGCTGACCCGGTCCTCACCCACTCATTAAACTTGATGTGAGGAGAGGCCAGGTTGTCTTCCACTGCAAGATAAGAGGCGGCGCTGTCTGAAGGTAGAGCATGAGTAGCACAGGTCAGCGGTAGGCAGGGTGGGAGCAGGGAGATCCTAGACAGCAGAGGAGCAGTTACAGCAGTTACCCGTGGTAAAACTGGCTGTCAAGGGGCAGGAGGGAGGAGGGGCTTAGCTGGACTGCTGCCTGCTGGTAAGAAACTTGCGCAATGTTGCATTCAGGTGCTGGGTGGGGGCAGTAAATGGCACCCACGCCCACTTTCAGGCCCAATTGCCCCTTCAGCAAAGCTCAGAGCAAACCCAAGTCAGCCACAGCCCCTTGCCCCGGTCCAGTCTGTGCCCCTCCTCCCACCTGGTTTTACTGATGACCACTGTCACTGTTTCTGCGTCTGGTGTGGAAAGGGCAGCGGTTCCCATGCGGACAGGTCTCCCGTCCGGTCTGGGTTGCTCCGATCCTCATGTGCCTTCTGTGCCATTTTGTGAGAACTGCCGAGAAGGGCTCCTGAAAGACAGACCTACAGAGTTCCACCCCCAAGGCAGATGCTACTGACACACAGGACATTTCCTTCTGCATCTCTGTCCTCATGGTGGACAAACTGCCTTTCACCCCCACTGGGACGGGCCCTGAGCTTGTGGCCAGTACCTTGGGCAGCTGGGCTGCTGCAGGTTGTGGCAGCAGAAGGAGCTGGACAGCACAGAACGCAAGTGGCCCTCACCACTGGGAGATGGAACCCCAGGGTTGTAGGACTTGTGGTGCTCCATGGACTTTTTTGTCCCCAGGCATTTGACCAAGCGGTGACCAAGGATGCCTGCATGGCCGTTGGTTTCCTCCAGCGGGGTGTGGCCCACTACCAGCTGGAGCGGTGAGCACAGGGGCCCTTGTTCCCCATCTGAGGGCCCCTTTGTCTCTGCAGGCTCCCACTGTGCTGCAGTGACCCGGGCTGCGTGAGGCGCTGTGCCAGGCTCACGGCCCCATGTGGCCCTCATCTCTGCCAAGATTCACGAGGCTCTTTCTTGGCATCCCTGGCTCTCTCCTTACCTTTCTGTATCATCACAGACCCGATGATTACGTCCACTGGGAAACTGAGGAAACCGGGGGTTTATCCTGGGACATATCTGGGTCCCCTTGCCCTCTGTACCTTGCACCTTCCTAGAAGCAGAAGCAGGAAGGCCAGTGGTCAGGTCGCAGGCTCCAGTTGGACAGCTGGGTTCCTGCTGTCTGACGATCTGTAGCAACTGTTGGAAGCAAGTGTTGGAAGTTTGGTTTGTGGGGATGCAAGTGGGCAGAGGTCTTGGGTCAAGCAGGAAAGTGGGGCAGCGGGTGCCCCGGCAGGCCTAGGAGCAAGCTCATGGGCCCAGCCCTGGCCCCTCCACCAGCACATGGAGTGCTGATCCTCTGCCCCAGAGGGCCTGCCCATCTGGACTGGGTGCCCACTGGTGCCGGACCTGATGACCACCATTGGCCTGCTGTGGGTCTCCCTAGAACAAGGGAGGCTGGATGCCCCCGGTTCCCCACAGGCTCTGCCCCCTGAGGAGGCCTGCTGCTCGTAGGTTCCAGGAGGCCCTGTCTGACTTCCAGCTGGCCCTGGTGCAGCTGCGGGGTAACAGCATCATCGACTACACGCAGCTGGGCCTGCGCTTCAGGCTGCAGGCCTGGGAGGTGAGGCTGTGGGGCTTGAGTGGTCCCGGCTGCCCAGGGCCCAGGGTGTCCCCAGTGGGTGGGATTACGGTCATGGGTCAGGGAGGGAGAAGACTCCAAAGCTCCCAGAGCCTCGAGATGCCCTGGCTGAGCTTTGCTTGAGGAGGCCAGGGCAGAGTGGAGGTGGGTGGACCCTGGAGCTCCTTGCCCTGGGGGCGCTGTAAAAGTGCGAGCTCAGGAGGCACAGTGAGAGCCTCCAGTGCCAGTGGAGAAGCAAGGCTGAGGGCCCATGCTGTCCTCTGCCCCAGGCACTGAGGGGCAGAGGGCAGGTAGGAGGTGCTGGCTACAGGAACTTGGGGCCTCGTGGCCAGCCAGCTACAGGGACGGAGACTTGAGAGGAGGTCAGTGGGTGCCTCTTGGTGAAGCAAAGCCAGCTTGGATGTGTGCTTTGGGGCCCAGGGCCCATGGGAACCTCCTCAGATACAGGAGCATGGGATGGGGCGCAGCCATGTGCAGGCTTGAGGTGTTGGCCCAGGAGACGTTTTGAGACAAGAGTCGAGTGCTGAGCAAAGTGTGGCCCTGGTCATGCAGCTGCCCACGACAGAGGCAGGCAGCACAGGTGACCTGGTCCCTGCCACAGCCCCAGTCGGCTGGATGCCAGGAGAGCTATAGCTGCTGTGGCTGGGGAGCCCAGGTGTGGGGCAGGTGAGAGTCCAGATGAGGGCCCAGGGAGGAACCAGACTTCAGATCTGACCCCTCTGTTGCCGGCCTCTGCTCCCAGGTACTGTATAATGTGGCGTCTGCACAGTGCCGGCTGGGACTCTGGGATGAGGCTGCTGACACGCTGACTGAGGTCATATCCAGGTGGCCAGAGAGGGCGCGGGAGGGCCTGACTGTGGCCCTGTACCACGTGCAGGTGGGGGCAGGTGAGGGGTACCCACGGCAGGTTGGCCTGTGGCCTGCAGTTTGGGCTGGTATTTGTAGCTCGCCCTCAAGGCTGGCTAGATGACATGAAGAAGCTTGTGTGGGAGGTGGCCTGGGGGGGCTGTGAGAAGTGGGGGGGCCCCAGCAGGGTCCCCTGTTCCCAGGCCCCAGGCTCCGCAGCTATGTGAGTGACCACCAGCTCTGCAATGGATCTGCCCCAGAAACAGGCCCCCCTGCAGCTGCGGCAGGTTCCCCTGGGCGAGGTCTTCCGGCCCCACAGGCGTTACCTGGAGCACCTGGAGCCCCTGGACTTCCTGGGCAAGGCCAAGGTACGGTGTAGGCTGTCTGGGGCTGGGTGCCCACAGCTGCGCCAAGCAGGTACAGCGGCTCCTACACTGGGCACCCTGTGTGGCATGGGGACATGTGGGTCCTCCCAAGACATTTGGAAGCGGGGCAGGTTGGGGACAGCCCCAGAGAGGGAGCTGGAGGCGTACCCTCGTATCAGGGACCAGGTAGAGGTGCTGTCCCCTCCCTGCCTGGGCCGCACCTCCAAGCATCTGTCTCTACTGCAGACCGTGAGGGCCTGGGGAGGGACACTGGCCTTCTAGGGCCAGGTCAGCCCTGTCAGCCCCAGGCAGCACTGCCACAATCACAGGCCAGGTGAGCAGCTCACCTCCCAGGGACAATACCGACTCCCAGTGTCACAAAAGGCCACCTGAGTTTGGCACTGGGGCCCTCAGGCTGGCCGCACACCTGAGGTCTTTTGCAACAGTGCTGGTTCCCGAGGAGCCACCATATGACATGAGTGTGACCGCCACGAAGCTCAGGTGGGAGGCTCGTGGAAAGGGCCGTGTTTGTGTGTCCATTTAGAGTCTGCCTGTCACAGCTCACAGCTGTGACACAGAGCAGCACGTCGAGGTCATGTCACATGTCTAAGTGACCACCCTGGGAGTCTCTGCCAGGCATTCTCCTGTGGCCGAGTGGTCTTGGATCAGGCATGGGTGGCCCCACCCCGGACTTGAGATGTGGCGGGGCAGTACAGGCCGGGGGAGCAGGCCCTGCAGGGGCCCTACTCAACTGTCCTGTCCCCTACCAGGTGGTGGTCTCCACTGTCCCTGATGACCGGCTCTCAGGGGTCCAGCCTCCACAGGTGGGTAGGTGGCTGTCCCGCCACCCAGCCTGTCCTGCCTGTCTTCATAGGACTGTCTTCTCTAGGAACAGCTGTTATGAGCCTCCTTTCTCACGTCCCTCCTTCCCTGGGACCCCGACCTCTGATGGTAAAACAGGGTGGCTCTCCTGTCCGCATGAGGCCATCCTGCCATGGCCCATGTTAAGTTTTGGGACAGGGGACCTCCCGTTTGCTCTCCATCCTCAGCCAGGACAAGGTTGTCGCTTTATGCTTACAGGGACGGGGAGTCCGTGGTGAAGCTGGCTGCGGAGCCGTCCCGCGGTAGGTAGGGGCTGTCCCCTCACACCTCCTGCTGCTCCAGGCCAAGCCCTGTGGGCCGGGCTCAGCCAGGCTGCTAGGGGGCCGGGCCATCGCCACCTGTTTGTAGACTGAAACTGGCTGGGGCTCCTGGGCAAGGAAGGGGGTTCCTGTTTTTCCCTCCAGAAGTAGGGGACATGACGGCGACAGACCCAGGGGCTAGTGTTACTGGAGGCAGCTGCAGGACCAGGGGTCAGGTCTGAGCTGAGCTGCCCAGGAAAGGGACACCTAACACGTGAAGTTAGGGGCGCTGGGGGTGGGACAGACCCTGGGACTCTGCACGAGCACTGCCTCACACACCTCACCGCAGGGACCCCTCCTCTCAGGCCCCAAACCCTGGAGCCCGGAGGAGCCAGAACCCATGACGGCTCCCGCAGCGCAGCAAGCGAGGCTGGCTCTGACCCTGCTGGGCAGGCTGAACTCCACCGGCCTGTCACCTCCCATCAGATGGTGAGTGGGGCTGGCACCAGGGGCCAAGCCAGCCCTCCATGGGGCCACACAGGGTCCAGCCCTGCGCGAGGGCAGGAGGAGACTCTAGGGCCTTGGCGGGGACACGTGGTCAGGTCAGGACAAGTGTCCAGCAAGGGTGGCCTTGGGGCACCTTGACCGCATCTCAGGCCCTACCTGTCCATCCTGGGGGCAAGGGACCAAGAGTGACAGAGCCAGGGACAGGTCAGGAGCAGACAGCCCTGGCGGGACCTTGGGTGTCCTGCGCCTAGCTGAGGGTGTCACCTCAGCCTTTCTTCGTAGACTCCAGAGGCCCTAAATTCCCAGACCCACACGTGGGCCCCCAGCCCCAGGCCTGCCCCCAACCCCCTTCACACTCAGAGACCCTTGCACCAGGACCCACCTGTGGCTTTCCTTGCAGAGGCCTGGGGTGGCGCCTGCTGGCAAACCAGCCCCTCCATCTCCAGGTGAGGGAGTCCGTGAGGGGTGCGAGCGGGGACTAGGCCTTCTGTCCCCCAGGGCGAGCTTGGGGCAGCGGCAGCTGCCCTCTGGCCATTCCTCTGCTCCTCCCGCCACCCACCTGACCCCTGTGTCTCCCACAGGGTTTCCCAGGCCTGGCGCATCCAAGGACCCTGTAAGCACCAGGGTAAGAGACACTCTGAACCCTGGGTCTACTGCCCCCCCCATCTTGCCTTATGCAGGGCCTAAACCCACCCAGCTGGGGACTTCAGAACTGCCTACCCCTTGCCTCAGGGAGCAGCTACACTGGACTCCGAGGACTCTGTGATGGTCACCGTGCAGTGCACCCTCACTGTGGCGCTGCGGGCCCCCCGAGGAGCCGCGCTGGCCAGCCTGCGGGCTCTGCTGGCTGAGGCCCTCCCTGCCCAGGCCCAGCAGGCACAGTTTAGGTGAGTGCAGGGTACACTGGGGGGTGGGTGGGCAGGTGACCCTCACCATCCAACCTAAGTGCTTTCTCGGAAGTTACTGGGCCCCAGAGGACGGCCAGCTCTGGGTCCCCATCCCTGGGGAGGACGCACTGCAGAAGGCATGGAGGGATGCGGCGTCTGCTCCCCGAGGGCTGCGGCTCCAGTGCCGGGTGAGTTGAGCAGGGAGCTGAATGAGGGAACAGTGGGCGTGGGCCAGGGCCAGGGCTTGCGGGCACCGTGGCGGCCCTGCTCCCCACCCCTCAGCCACCTCCTGCCTCAGGGCGCCGCGGGCCGGCCAGTGCTGTACCAGGTGTTGGCCCAGCATGACTACTTGGCCCAGGGCCCCGAGGACCTGGACCTCCACCGCGGGGACACAGTGGACGTCCTGGGTGAAGGTACCCACGGCTGCCGGGGGGTGTGGCCCGGGGCCCAGCACGTGTGGGGACAGATGCTGACTGGTGTCCCCCTCCCACAGTAGACGAGGCCTGGCTGGAGGGGCACCGGGATGGCTTCATCGGCATCTTCCCCAAGAGCTTTGTGGTTCCGGCTGGCGGAGCGGTACCGACACCAGGCCCAGGGTCCGTGCAGGAAGACAGGCTCTGAGCAGCTCTCAGTGCAGAGGGTTTAATAAAAATGGTGCCACTGTGTTCCGTGTCGTGGCCATGGCAAGGGCGGGGCCCAGCAGGTTTCTGGGAGGTGCGGGTTGCGCTGGCTCCCACTGCCACTTCCACAGGTCCTCTGATTGCTGGGGGCATGGGGGTCCCAGTAGCCACCTCGGGGTGCTACAGGGTTGGCTGGTTGGTGCAGGAAGGCCCAGCTGCCCAGTGGCCGGGGGTGGAGGGGCCGGGGCCCGGGAGTGGGACAGGGAGGCCACAGCAAGGGACACGCAGTGTCCAGGCTGCTCGCTGACCCAGGCTACTGGGGTGTAGGTGGCACAGCCATCCACGGGTTCCAGCTGCAGCCACCATGGTCTGTCTTGGCAAGGCCTGGCCTAGTCCTGGAGCCAGAGGAAATGGACCGCAGCAGCCCCGAGAATAGCCGCCAGGGTCAGCACCACGAACACCACTCCGGCCACCCAGACCTTGTAGCTGTGTGCCCGCCACTCAACTGGCGCCTCGGCCGGGATCATGCCAGTTAGGTTCAGCATGTAGCCCAGGGTCCAGCCTATGTCAGTGCCGCTGGCCTGGGGGACACAGGGGCTCAGAGTTCCGGGCAGCTGCTCCAGCCCCTGCCCCGGGACCGGTGCCTGGCGGAGGCGTCACCTGCTGCTGGAACGCGATGCTGGGCCAGGTCTCCTCTCGGAAGCCGAAGCCATCCCGCAGCAGCGTGAGGATGTACAGCCCCGAGGCGCAGTAGTCCGGCAGCCAGCGCTCCTGCCCGGGGTAGCTGGCCTCCACCTGGCGCCAGTGCGCCCAGGAACCAGTAAGGGCCCCTGACCCCGAATGCCCCCTGGCCAGTGCCTGGGCCAGCGGAGCCTCCAGGCCTCAGGGATGCCCTCCCTGTTCCCACAGGGGCCACGCAGAGTGGGAGAGGTTCGGGGTAGCCACCGTGACCTGCAGAGGCCGGTCCCCTGGGGGTGCAGCAGGACAACAAGGGGCTGCACCCTTCCCTGCCCACAGTGCCCCCAGCCTGCTGCTGCTGGCTAGCATGGGCTCCACCATCAAACCCAGGTCCCAAGAAACCCCATGAGACAGGGAGGGTCGGGGAGGGGACGGGTCACCCACCAGCCCCCAGGGCTTCTGGCAGAAGTCCCAAACTGAGGTGTTCACAGTGCTCAGCGGCTGCCTGGAGGTGAGGTTGAAGAAATGGAAGGTGTAGTAGAAGCTGGAGAAGGCCTGGGGGAGAGGCAGAGGCTGTGCACGCCTGCAGGAGGCCAGGGCCTCACGGGCCTGTGCCTGCATCCTGGGCCACCCAGGGCTCTGGTGGGCCACCCCGGGGTCAGCCAATGCCTGGCCAGAAAGAGTGGGGCACCAGGTGCTCACGTAGAATTGCCCCTGCACAGGGGGCTGGTAGACCCCGTCGAAGGCGCAGTCTCCCTGGTCCTGGCAGCTGAAGTTGAAGAGCCCACGGATGGCTGCCACACAGGCTCCGGGGTTGCCTGTGCCCTCAACTGTGAGGTTCTGTGCAGGGTCCAGGTGCGCCACAGTGTGGACGCAGGGTGACTCGGACAGGGTGGCCAGGGGCAGGGTGGTCTGGTAGCCACTGTGGTAGCACGGGTGTCGCAGCAGGCTGGCTGGGCTCCTCTGCAGGGAGGGCCAAGGGCTGAGCTCCAGCCAGTGCCTCCCTCCCCCACGTGGGCCTCCCCTCACCGCCCGACCTGCAGCAGCCTGGCCAGGAGCCTGAGCAGCGCTTGGTCGCGCCCGAAGCAGAGGTGGCTGTGCGTGTAGATGCTGTAGTTGGTGCCATAGAGGTGGAAGGTAGCCCGGCTGCTCTGGTCCAAGATGGGGCCTCGAGGCACGAAGCAGATCTGGGTGGAGGCGCCCCCCATGTCCAGGGCACCCACCTGCGTCCCCTCGGCAGGCTGAGTCCACTGTCCGGAGGAGTACTGTGCACAGACAGGTGCTCAGCCCTGGCCGCTGCCCTGCCCCGCCGGCTGCCAGCAGGCGCCCTTGGGCTACCACACACCTGGATCAGCCTTCCCAGCAGGTAGTTGACGGTGATCCAGCCAAAGGCGCCTTCGTCCTGTCCAGCCAGCACCTCAGCACCCCAGAAATCCAGGGGAGACTGGTCCAGGACCTGGGAGACAGCCGCGAGGATGTCCCCCGCCTGGGAGCTGTTCTTCTGTCTGGGCAGGGGACGGGGTCCAAGCTGGTGGGAGGCCGGGTTCAGCCCTGCCGGCCCTACTCTGCATGTGGCAACCCAAAACGGACCTCACCTGAGCAGCCTCATGCCAGCTGTGGCCCCCAGGAACACAGGCGTCTCCCGGTGCCGGGCTTCCGGCACCAGTGCCAGTGCCTCTTCCAGGCAGCCCCTGAGACTCTCACCCGCCTGCGCGGGGTCCGAGGCATAGGAGGAGATCCCAGGCCCTGCAATGGCGCCCAGGACAAGGTCCAGGCCAGTGCCGGGCTGGGAGTGGCAGCTCCCATGCGAACAACACCCTGAGGCTGTAAGCTGTGGCTGCAGCCTCATCTGTGTCACTGAAGACCTCGAGATCATCATGTACTCCCTGGAGGGTCCCACAGAAGGGACAGGGGCCCCCGATCCTGTGCTAAGGGACAGGGCGTAAGGGCAATGTGACTCCAGCCCTGCCCCTGTTGTCGGAGGAGCTGTGGCCTTGGCCATCAGCACCCATAGTTCCAGTGGGCATTGAGGGTTAGGGAGATGTGCGGTCCGCTGGGAGGTGGGGCGAGGGTCCCACAGGGTGGGCCCAGGTCCGGCCCCGCCCGCACTGCAGCTGTGCAACCTGGGCCATCACCGGGCCGCTCAGACCCCAGTAGTGTCTGTCAGACCTCCCTCTGGGGCCCTATCCTGCCAGTCCCACCCAGGAATTGCCCGCTGACCTTTCGCCTGGCAGGCTAGGGCCTGGCTGACCACACCCGTGTCCTTCTCCTTGCCTGCTGGCCACTGGTACACAAAAAGTGATGTGTGGGAGGAGCCAGCGTCGAACACGATCCCGAACTGGGGGGACACTGGGTCAGTGGGAGTCCAGCAGCCAGTTGCCCCCCCTCACCCCCGCCAGTCAGGTGCACCTTGGTCTCTGCAGGTAGCAGGACACTGGTCGCCTCCACCAGGATGAGGACAAGCACAGTGAGGCCCGAGGCTGTGGCAACCCCCAGCAGGACCATGAATATCCGCTCCTTCCAGGACAGCCCCATAGTGGACGTGGGCGTCTGCAGGGCGAATGGGGGCTACAGTGGTCACCAAGACTCCTGCCCCACCCACCCCATTGTCCTCGGTCCTGCTTCGGGTCCTAGGATGGCCCAAAGGGTCCGGGGTAGCCCTTTCCAATGCCACTGTCGGGTACAGTGGCCCCCGTGGTACCCACAGAAGGGACAGGGGCCCCCAATCCTGTGCTAAGGGACAGCTCTGCTCCCCTTACTTGGGGCCTCCTCCTTTGCCCCAGGCTGAACTCCAGCCCCACCCAGCCTCACCCCGGGCAGGTTTCTCAGAGCCTGAGCCAGGCAGGCAGGTGGGGGGTGCCTCTTAACAAAGACCTCTGTTTCTTTTGAAAACCCAGCCCATGAGTCTCCACCCTGAATCTGAGACTTTCTCACTGGCCCCAGAGGGCCAGGGCAGGTGGCCGGGCTGATGGCATGTTACTTGTGGGCCGGGTCACCAACTCCTCCTGCCCAGCTCAGGGCTCAGCCCCAGCCACCCTGCCTCCTGCCAGCCCCACACCTGGGGCCTGCTGCATGTTACAGCCCAGGACGGCCCCGCAGGAGAGACCCCGAGCCCCAGCACTTGGAGTCCCAAGACTTAGCCTGTCACTTGTCCTCCAAGAATGCAAACACCCCATGTGTGTCACCAAACGGAGGGCAGGCAGGCAGGGGCCTGGCTATGTGTCCCCTCTGGGCACATGGTGACTGAGCCCATTCCAAGGAGAGAAGGCGGAGGCCGGGAGGACAGGCAACCTACCCAGCACCCAGCCTGTAACCTCGCCAGCACCCATGCCCCCTCAGGGACACGAGGACCCCCCCTCTGGGAAGGGAGGCCCCGAAGATCCCTGTCTCAGCCCCAGAAAGGTTAGGGAGGGGCATGGGCCAGAGCCACAAGCTTGGACGAGACAGTGCCCTGAGGAGTGTCCCCAGACCAGGACAGCACCCAGAGTAAGACAGGGGAGCAAGACAGTCCCCTAGCCAGGACAGCTCCCAGAAGAGAAGTGTTCCCAGACCAAGAAAGTCCGCAGAGCAGGAGAGCTCCCCAAGCAAGACGGTCCCCAGCCTGGGAGTGTTCCAAGCCAGGCCACCCTCTGGGCACACTCACCTGGCAGCTGACCACACAGGACTGGGGCCGCCCGTCCTGGGCACCTGCTGTGCTCTCCTCGGTCTCCACCCACCACGACCTGGGACAGAGGTGGCGGGCACGTTGGCCCTACCCCATTGCCCTCCCTGGTGCAGAGGCTGGGGTGCCCCCAGCTCTGCTCTGCCCGTATCACTTGCCCTCCTGATCCTGGGGCCCCCACCCGGTGGGGAGGGAGGAAGGCAGGGTCCTCACAGCGACTGCGGGGCTGCCCTGGGAATGTGCACGGGAAGGCGTGGGGGAGTCCGGGCCCTGCCGTTGGACCTTGCCCTCTGCCCTGTCTGCGAGGTCTGTCCAGGGCAGTCAGGTGATGCTGACCAGGAGGCCACTGCCTGGGAGGGGAGGCCGCGGCCAGGCTTGGTTGTTTTTCCATCCTGAGGTGCAATTGTTTTTCTACCCAAGCACAGTCTGTGTGCCACTGCCAGGGAGTCTGGCGCCCCCTGCTGGCCACCCACACTCAGTCCCTGGCCTCTCGCTGGGCGCCAGTTCCCTGAGGTCCCTTCGGCAGTTTGACAAACCCCTCCCCTGCAGCCAAGCAAGACAGCTGGCCTCCACCTGTGGGTGTCCATGGGAGGCCCCCCAGAGCCAAGGGCTTCAGCCAGATGCAACCTGGGCAACCACTTTCTCCCAGCAGGGGCCGATTCCCCTGCACCCTGGCTGTGATGTGCTTGCGGCCTCATGCAGGTTTAAATTGCGTCTCCCAAAGGATCAGTGATGTGGAACCTCTGTCAACATGATGTGCCTCACCCCAGCCTTCCCCGTACTGGGGATTGAATCCAGAGCCTTCACACCAAACTAAATCTTCAAGGTTTTAAAAAAATTTTTTTTTCAAGTTTTGTTTTGTTTTGGGTCTCTATGCTGTTAAGTTGCCCAGGCTGGGCTCAAACTTGTGATCCTCCTGCCTCAGCCTCCCAAAGTATGAAAATAACATCACCATGCCTAGCTGGTCTGCACTTTTGTTTTGTTTTGGGTGCCACGAATTAAACTCAGGAATATCAGGTTTAAAGGATTCCTTGCCTAGTTTGGACATCTGTTCCTTGTTGGATATGCAACTTTAGCATATTTTCTCCCAGTTGTAGCTTGTCTTTTCATCGTCTTAACAGTGAACTCACAGAGCAGACTCAAATGTTTGGTGAACTCCACTTTATCAATTTGTTCCTTGATGTACAATGCTTTCCATGTCATGACCAGGAACTAAATGAGTCTTGCAACTCCAGTGAGTCGCCCAATCTCCTGAGCAGGGAAACTGTGAGGACCCAGAGGCCTACAAAGAGGAAAATCACTGGGGCAAAGTGTTCCTGAGCTTCTAAAGAAAGCCACGTGGTCGAGCCAGACCACGATTCACGGGCAGATGACAACCAGTAATGAGTGTCTCCTCCCCAAGGTAACACCTGAGGACCCTTAACTGACCTTAAAAAATACGTGTGCCTCACAGGTCTTATTCTGACTTGGTCTTAAACACCCACCAGAAACAGCTAGCCCGAAAGAAAGGGGCTCCACACATGGCGCTGGCAGTTACAACAGACAGAACGGGCGGCTCCAGCCTCCCCGCCGCAGGTTCCTAATCCCACCGCGCCAACCACGTGTCCTTCCGCCTGCCTCAGGCCTCACCGCTGCGACCTTCTGACACACATCCAAGTATTCCTAGGGTGAAGAGGTAGCTTCCTGTGTAGGTCGCCCACAGGAGAAAAATACCAACGTAAACACTTTAGCCTCTGACCAGTTACTTTTGGGAATAAACTCACTTTCTGTTATCTACTTCAGGCTCTGTGATTTTGTGTTGTCTTGACAATAGCCACTACGAAGGTCTCCAGGGCGACAAAGCGAAGGCTGGATCCGGCTTCTTTGTGTTTTTTGTTTTTTTTGTTTTTGTTTTTTGTTTTTGTTTGGTCTTTTTGAGACAGGGTCTCGCTATGCAGTTCAGGCTGGCCTTGAGCTCACTTTGTAGCCCAGGCTGGTCTCGAACTTTTAACAATCCTCCTGCCTCAGCCTCCCAAATGCTGGGGTTACAAATGTGCACCACTATACCAGGCTGGATCACAGTTTATAAGCCCTGTAATGAGTTTACATTAAAAACACAGATATCCTTAGTTCATCACTTAGCCATTATAATTAAAATTTTAAAGGGTTAGATTTCCTATTGACACACAGGGAGGAATCTGTGCTCTTAAACTGTATCTGCTATACTTGGATAAACACCTCAGGACGGACAGAGGTGAACACTAAAGACAGAAACTTATGCCAAATAAGGCCTCATTCCGAGGGCCACCATTCACCACTATTCTACTTGTAATTTTCCGCACCTGCCCACTGGACATGCTGTCACATTTCTATCTTCTGCACTTCCCCGCTCCTAGCCCAGCTGACGCTCACCTGCGCCATTCTTCAGGCAAACAGCGTGCTCCTGCCAGTGCGCCACCTGCAGGACCAATGCTCAGAAATCAGTGCCGTGTCAGACTGTCTCAAGCTTCAGCGGCCTGCTGGTGCCCTGATTTCCCAAAACAATTGATCATCAGCAGACAATGCCCTTCAAACAAGAGAAGCAGGGGTCCCCGTGTCTCCTTATCAGTCTGGGTGGGATCCTCAGTCCCTGGCTGGGCAGCACCAGTACCTGCTCTCAGCCTAAAGCAGCTGTAAGAAGCCAGACGTCCGGCTCCTCTGGAACCCTCAGGAATATGGGACCGGAGCCCCAGGGGAAATGAGCAGGATAAAGAAATAAAGGCACATAAAAAGGAGGCGTGGAAAAATCGTAAGTTTAAAATTATGTTTCAGGACACACACATTACTCAGGCCTTTTTCCCTTCTAGGAAACTCACTCCAAAAAACTGCCGTAGCATCTGGAAGATACAGCAGGACAGGCTCAGCTCCCCGGTAAGAGACGCCTCCGCCTGTGGAGAGTGGGTGGCAGCCTTCGGCTTTGCACAAAGCTAAGTGGTTTGTACTCTAACAGCTGCCAGGGGGACCTCTGGACGCACACTAGGGACCTGCAGCCTAGAGTCCCTCCTGAGGACACCTCCAGGCCACACAAAACCCCCACCCCAGACCACAAGGTGCCTCTGCTAGGTCTGCACCCTGTTGTTGCTGACTGTGTGCCTTTCTGTTTCTGCCCAGTATGACTCTGTTAAGCCTCTCACTCACATATCTCGAAAATTCTTTTTCTTCGGTAGAAGTCAGCACACTTTGCACCTCCCCTATGGGTGGAAAAGTTAAGGTTCCCCATTTCTGCTTTGAGGAGCCTCCTTGGATCCGTCCTGTGACAGCCTCCCTGTTTAAAATGCCACAGGTGTACACTGCTGTGCTATACTGAGCACCAGCGCACATCTCAGACAAGGTGGCGCACGCCTGTAACCCCAGCACTTGGGAGGCTGAGGCAGGAGGATCGCTGTGAGTTTGAGGCCAGCCTGGGCTACATAGTGAACTCAAGGCGACCCTGACTACACAGTGAGACCCTGTCTCAAAAAACAAAAGAAAGAGAGAGAGAGAGAGAGAGAAAGGGCCCTGCTTGTTGGGGGGTGAGGGTGGGCGGGGTGTTGCACTACGCAGAGGGGCCAAGGAGAACCTGCGGGTTTGGCCTCCTCTGTCTCTCCAGGCAGGGCGTTGCCTTGGTGAGACTCAGCCTCCAGCCCCACCCTGGCTCAGTCGGGCCTGAGCGGTGACTGTCCAGGGAAAGGACATGGGTCCCTAGGAGGCCCCAGTCAGGGCTCCTCACCCCCACACGTGTCCCGTGTCACAAACCAGAGCGTGCAGGCATTTTCCTGGGTTCTGTGCCGCTGTAGACAGAAAGCCTGAGGGCCATGGGGTTTATCCTGGTGGGTCAGGGCTCAGGCCAGATGAAGTAGGGCCTGTGGCCGGCTGCCGGGGCGCAGTCGGAGGAACTGGGCCCTTCGGGCAGTGTCTGAATGCAGTGGGAAGGACACCAGGCCAGAGTCTGCCGGTCGGGGCACATGGGGCCGGCTGTGCTGCGGTGTCTTCACACTCGGCCTCACTGAAGGCGGCGTGCAGGGGCCCGCGCTCACAAGAACTTGCAGTCTGGCCAGGCAGGGTCTGCGAAGACACCTTGGAGGCAAAGACCCCGCACCCATAGAATCCGGTTCCAGGTTACCGGCTCCTGAAACTGCCAGGATGCGTCAGTAAGAGACATAAAGAAATACACTAGGCATAAATTAAAAGTGCACACTCAGGGACTGCGTGCGGGCCCACAGAACAGAGAAGCGCCTCTACATCTGGTGCTGGGTGAGTGTGCGGGGCGGGGTGCGCGCGGTGGGGGTGGGGCGGGATCGCAGTCCGTCTGCCGGGTCGTCCGCCCCCTGGCGGCTGTGGGAGGATATCCGCCCGCCTGCGCTGAATTTGAGGTCCGCGGCCCGGGCTGCCTCCTGAGGACAAGCGCAATGCGCAGCCAAAGAGGTGGTTTATTTACAGGCGAAGAAGCACAATTTGTAGGCAAAAGGGAGCTGCCCAGGCTTATCGTGCCTTGAGAGAAGGGAAAAGATTAAACTGGGTTCAAGCCCTGTAACTAGGCACAAAAGTACAATTCTAAAATTCCACTTTTCCTTGTCCCCTCTCTGTCTTTATTCCTTTTGTCCTACCTCAGGACCACACCATCTGACCCTCTGCCTGAGCTCGACCCTTATGCTGGAAACCCCCACAAAGGAGAAAAATCATGCAGAAAGCAAATTATACACACAGTGTAGACCTTCGTATTGGGCACAGAGTTCTATATTAGCAAGTCTGAGGGACAAAGTGTGCAGGGGAATCAAGACAAACAGAGAGGTCAACAGGTAACTCATCTGTCATCGGCCCTAAAGCGACCTCCTGGCACACAGCGGCACTAGAGTCACTCGTGTGCACAACCCTTCTGACGCCTGGCCATCTGGCCACCTAGTTCCAGAGTGAGGCCCACAGGACTGCTGGGCGCCACAGCCCACAGCCCATGCCACGCACAAGGGAGGAGTAACTCTGTGGGCATGAAAGGCATCTAAGCTCCAACTGAGTGCAGGTGGCTTCGTGGCCCTGCCTGCCTTGCCCCAGAAGGTGTGACTATCTCTTCTGACACTAACTCTTCCCTGTGCATCTGTTGGCCACCTATGGGTCTTGACTAAATTCTTTCACAAAGGCACAAGAAAGTGAGGAGCCGGTTCCTTGCTGCATCAGGATCTGGCTTTGGTGACACTTTGGTCACCAAGAAGGCAGTCGGGGGAGTGAAGGGCAGACATGGACCTGAGCAGGAAAGATGCCAAAGCTGGGTCCTGCCAGCTCTGGACCCTGAGGAGAGAGGCTGACTGGGGCAGGTAGACCAAAGAGTGTGTCTGGGTCTTCAGCAGCCTCGGTGACCGAGCACAGCCCAGGACGCAGCTAGCCGGGCAGCCTGGACGGAAGGGACTGCAAGGGCTCTCAGCCGAGGATGTGCGCTCCCACCAGCATATGCAGGTGCAGCTCTCGGGTGGGCAGCTGCCGGACCGTGCATCGATGAAGGCACCAAGGGGGACGTTCTTGGACATTCTAAATTTAACACGAGGCTGGAGGGCTAAGGGAGGAGATAGGGGAAGGTGGTAGGGCAGCAGCTGGTGGAGCCAGCCGCATGCTCCTTGCTGGACCTTGGCCTGCGGACTGCAGTCTCAGCCCTCACAGATGCTACAAGCAGGTGCACCGGCCCCTGTCCCCTGCAGGGCAGGCCATGTGAGCACCTTGGGCCTCCTTCCCTAGACTACAGAAAGGCTCTGGCCAGCTGCTGAGGGTGTCTCTGCACAGCTCTCTGAGGGCCTCCTGCAGCTGAGGAGGCTGGCCCTCTCTGACCAGCGTCTGCACAGGATCCTGAGCCCTCTGTCCAGAGCTCCTTCGGCCTCAGGAGTCTCAGTTCCACATGGCCCAGGTCACAGCCAGCGCTGTCACCAAAGGAGCATTTCACATGAGGCCGTTGGACCTGACTGCTGCATAATCCAAGGACAGTTTGAGAAGCCTCTCATGTTGGCTGCCCCAGCCTCCTTGGGCCCACGGATGGGCCGAGGCCATCACAGCTCCCTTAGGTCAGTGGGATGTACGATGATGGCTATGAAGAAATGGGGTGAAACTCAGAAAACCATGGGGGTTGCCCTAGCAGATGGAAACTTCTAGACGGTCCTTAAGAATGGGGTGAAATAGTGCGACCCTGTCTCAAAAAACTAGGGCCGGGAGTTTGGCTCAGTGGCTTACGCGCCTGCCTGACAGGCATGAGGTTGTGAGTTCAATCCCCGGTGCCACAAAAACAAACAAACAAACAAAACAAAGAATGGAGTGAAATAAAGGACTCTAATGGGAGTAGGGTCCCAACAAGGCCACCATCAAGAAGTGGACAAAAACGTGTAGTGTTCCTGAGTCCCGTCCAGAAGTTAATCCTGCAGAAAAGCCAGTGTCAGAGGGATGAATGTGGGGAAAAAGAAAGTGGCCAAAGAATGGAAAAACAGTTGCACTTGCAAATCAACTTTCCAGCTCCAGGGGTTGGGATGTTAGAGACACAGGAAGGGAAAAACGGGAGCGAGAGAGGCTAACCAAGGGGAGGAACAGCCAGGCACAGCTTCCAGGCAAGAGGGTGCTGCCCTCCCCCTCCTCGAAGGGGTCAGGGTTTCTGTCGCAGCAGGTACTCTTATCCTTGAAGAGGAGAAGAGGCCAGACAAGTACAGCTCAAGGTGGCCCTGGGTCACAGATCTGGACAAAACATTTCTAAGGATCAGCACGTCCCCCTGCAGAGCTGGGCAGAAGCTGACCCAAGGATTAAGGAGAAAGGAGATGGACCCGGTGCAAGAGTGGGATGTCCTTCTAGGCACCCTTCAGGTGTCCACAGGCAGAAGAGAAGGGGCAGTGTCTCCACAAGCGTGGCCTCAAGTCCTTGAAAAGTAACCTAGGCAACTATCATCACCACCGCAGTACAGCTACTGCGAGTGGGAGGCTGATGTTTGGCCCAGCTGGGTGACCGCCAAAATCAGTGATCTTTAAGTCAGCTAAGAGCAGGAGAAGGCAAAGGTTTCTCTGGGGATTTCCTCAAAGACAATAGGAGACTTGGTGTACAGGTCACGCCTTCTGCACAGCAGCTGTGTGTCTTCACCTGTGTGTACCGGGGCCCGACCTCACATCTGACTCAGCTATGTCCCTACCTGGTTCTGAGAAGCAGAAGGCAGTTGGGCTGGGTGGCTCAGTGGTGAGCACTTGCCCAGCATGCACAAGGCCTTGGGTTCATCCCCGGCCCTGCAAAGACAAAGAGCAAATAAAAAGAGCCCAAAACACCAAACTAAAGACTTGTAAGCCCCTCCAAACAGTATGACTTAGCATTGGACTTGTTGGTGGGAGCTGGTGAGATAGCAGAGTCCCGCATGGACTGTCCTTCCCCAGTGCTGGTGGGGCCTTCCCTGGGCCTGTGCACATCTCCCAGTGACAACCAGTAGACTACAGACAGGAGCTGCCTGCCCTGGGACATCAGCTGAGATAGCCTCAAAGCATGAAAGAAAGGGCTGGGGAGTTTGGCTCAGCAGCTTAAGTGCCTGCCCTGGCAAGCGCAAGGTTGTGAGTTCAATCCCCAGTGCCGCAAAAAAAAAAAAAAAAAAAAAAAGCATGAAAGAATTATTTTTTCCAGTTGAACTCTATGTTGCCCAGGATGGTCTTGAACTCCTGAACTCAAGAGATCCTCCTGCCTGACTCCAGGTAGGTGACAGTGTATCGGGGACCCGGCCTAGATCCCCAATCTTCCGAACGAGTATACGGCAAAGGTTTAAATAAATGAGACAAGTGGTATGATTTTAGGGCTCCAGGAGGATCAAAGCCCCTGCAGATTTCTTGACTCTGCGGCTATCATGAGGGCTAAGACAAAGCGCTTCTCTGGACCACCCGTATATATTTCAACCTTGCACCTGCCAGACAGGTGCTTAAGCCACTGAGCCAAACTCCTGGCCCTAGCTTTTTTGAGGCAGGGTCGCACTATGTAGCTCAGGTCGGCTTTGTGCTCGCTTGTAACCCAAGCCGGCCTCAAACTCACAACGTTCCCCCTACCTCAACCTCCCGAGTGCTGGGATTAAAGGCGTGCACCACCACGCCCGGCTTATTTTCAAATAGACAAAGAGAGGCGATACTGAGGGAGGTGCTGAGGATGGTGCCGGAACTGAGCAGGACTTGGGAGTCACTTCAAGGACATCTCCAAGGAGGAAGGAATGCCAGAAAAGGAGAACTATTTTATCTCCAAGATGGCCTTTGTGATGGGACTGTGATGCCCTGCAGAGTAAGATGCCTGCAGGGCAGTCTCTGTTAACATAATTGATTATGGAGCCAAGATATCCTCAGCTGTCACCTTCTTTACCTTGCCCTTTGAGGTATCTCTGACCTCATTGGCCACTACAGGCCTCAGTCAGGACCAGTGATTCATAGAGGTTCATTTACTATGAATCAGCTCCCATTGCCAGGCAAGGGGCCTAGGCCTAGGACAGGCTCACAGATAAATAAAATGTCAATTAATAAATTTTAAATCCTGCTCAGAGCTGCTTTGTAGTGGTCTCAAACACCAGTGTACCTAGCTTCGTGGAATAATTTAGAAGGCTGAATCACCACGGTGTTTTGGGTAGTGCCAGGAGGCACTCTCATGGCACAACGGTGCCCAGAAGCATGGTGGACATGGTTCACACAGGGTCCCGCAGCCAGGGACTCTGCCCGGATGTGTTCCACTGCCTTTGGGGGGCACCCAGGCCTAGCTCTCTGTTGACTCGGCCAGAGTAGCCATTCTGAGAGCCAAGAGCAGGTGCCAGTATGACCAGGGGAGAAGATGCCCAGTGCAGGGCCAGCCTTAGCAGAGGGCACCTGCCTGGGTCTGCCTGCTGGAAGCACCCAAAGGCCCTTGGGTTCAGGGCTCTGACACAGAACCTGTTGATGCCATCAGAAGAGCCCCCAGGTGAGGAAGGGACTGGAACCTGTGCCCACTTCTCATGGCTGCTTTGTCCTCGAATGCATGGCGTAGGCTGGCAGCAGTGTGGAGGTGGACACTGCCAGCCATGCTTGTCCCACCAGTGGGAGCCTCTATGCAGAGGCCAGCCAGGAGCTCACAGCCGGGTCCCAGCGGGAGCAGACCTGGCTCTGGGCTGCAGCGGGGAGATTACACAGGGGTCCAGGCCCTGAGGTTGCTTCCCCCGCACCTATGGGGTGGGCATCTCCCAATGGCAGGCAGAGAAGGGAGAGCAGCAGCTGAGAGGCTGCTGTCTGAGCTGAGACCCCACATCGCAGGCAAGCATGCTCCCTGGGGGCCGCAAGGGTCCTGCCAGCCTCGTCCGCTGGTGAATTCGGAGGGAGCTGAGTCCTCCTGAGGGTAGACAGAGCTGTGTGAGAGGAGGGTGCTTTCTCTCTCCTGTCTGCCTGAGCAGGGCACTGGGATGCAGGACTCCCGTGAGCAAGGGAAGCAGGGAGGGCTCCTGAGCAGGGAGCTGTGACCACGCCCCCTCTCCCCGTCATGGCAGGGCTCAAGGAAGTTGGCCCTTGGCTGCCGCCCTGCTGCCCAGCGCGGGATGTGGGGAGGCTCCTGCTGGCTGGCCTTACTGCCCACTTCAGCTCCACACAGTGGCCACCAGCTGTCCCTACCACACTGGGCAGAGCAGCAGCAGTGGAACCAAGGAAGAGGGGAGGAGGCCCAGAGCACAGATTGTCCCTCTGCTCCACAATGCCAGCGCCAGGCATCGTGAGGCTGTGGTTGAGACCACTCCTGCCGCTGCAAGCCGGCAAGGCTGCACGTAGCCTGCAAACCCACACAGCCTTCTCCCAGGAGATGCAGTCATTCCATGATGCTGGAGGTGACTGATTGCCAGTGCCAGACCTGGCCTCCAGCACTGCTGCAGTCTTTTGTGTTGTCTTCTGATGTGCAGTATCCCAGTTTGAAAACCAGGGGAGGCCTGAGGCATTATGAGACTATATATATATATGTTCAGCTGTGGTTCCTGGCTCCTGATCCCTCCAGGCAGGCCCTATAAACTGGAATTTTCCCATTAAACCCAAAAGGACAGGGTTCATAAAGCTCCAGGAGGGCTGAACTTGTGGGGCCCCAGGAGGGTCCAGAAGTCCATGCGCCCCTCCTATCTCTCCTCTGGATCCTTCGATCATCGGTAAACACAGTGTTGCCTGAGTTCCGCGGGCAGCTTTAGCGAATTAATCAAATCCGAATGGAGATGTGGGATCCCTGGGTGATGGCTGTCAGTCAGAGGCTGGGGCTGCAGCTGGCATCTGAAGTTGAGGGACAGTCTTAGGGACAGAGCAGCCCTGCACTAGGCCCTTACAGGATGAGGCTTGGGACAGACAGGAAACAACTGTGTGAGTACATGGGAGAAGGCGGTGTCTGCTGGCCCAGGGTAGCAGTTCACAGGGACCCAGCCTGCAACACTGACCTGAGTGCAGCCTTCAGGGCACAGGCTCGGTGCCCACTGCCTGAGGTGCCATCCTACTGCACTGGTCTGTGGTTGTGCACACCGTGCTGCGCCTGTGTCCTTGGTCCTCAGCCACTTGGTGAGGACGTGTCCTGTGGTCTCCTTGGCTGTGTCCTGTTTAAGGCTGCTTAGCTTCCCACACCCATGGGTTCATCTTGCACTAGACTTGGGATGTTTCCACCTTTAGTTCTTCAAATATTTTTCTCAGCATTGCAATTCCCTCTGCTTCTGGAGCTTTGCTAATGTCCCTTTCACACAGCCTACCGTGCCTAGGCACCCGGCTCTGCACCCACCACACGTCCTACCTAAATCCCCAAGTCCTGCAACTCTCCTCACTCACTTTCCCATCTTCATTCTTTCTTCCAACGTGGTCTTTCTGTGGGTGCAGCTCTGAGCTGACATCTCCTCCTGCTCCACCTCTATTTGCTGTCGAGTCTGGTGAGCCCCTGGCTTTGTCTGCCTTTTCAATAATGGTGACTGTGTTTTCAGTTCTGAAATCTCCATGTGGCTCTATATCTTCTATTTCTTTGCAGGTACTTTCTGCTCTAATATTTAAGCACTCAGGATGGCTCCTTTGAGCATTTCTGCTGTTTTAGAGCGTTTGATGGATAATTCCACACCTTTGTCCTCCCACCTTGGGTTCCTGCATGTCGCTGGTCAAGATGCCAGGTGATCCTGGTTTGCAATGTTTTGAATCTCTCTTTATGAGACTCTGGGTCTTCCTTCCACCCCACGGAGACCACTGGTGTCCTGGTCTTAGGCTCGGTGGGTGACGAACTTAAGGTCACTTTCCTTCTCCAACTCTTTGGGCCACAATCTGGTCAGGCTGGGGTGGTACCCACAGTGGTGGATCTAGGAAGGAACCAGATCAACCACTCTGGTCATTTGTGATGCAATATGCATGTGGGTCAGGGCTCAAGACACCTCTGGGGGTAGATTCCTGGTATCTCCCAGCCTTCAAGTCAGGAGGTAGAGGTGGTAGAGGACACAGAGGTGGCCGAGGAGCTGACCACCTGCCAGCAGGGGCCAGAGAGGGGCAGGTGCCACCTGGGCTACGTTGTCTCCTGCAGAAGCACCACACACAGCCAGAGTGTGAGTGCCACCACTCCATCCACTGTCCACAACCATTTATTCTCCCATGGGGCTTTATCATCCTCATCTTCCAGGGCTGGTGCCACACCTCCACCTGCCTTTGATGCTCCCTATGGGGGGTGCTCCGCTGGGATAAAAGACAGGCAGGGGTGCCCAGGGTATCTGTCTGGAGTCACATGGAAAACCTGCACCTGCGGCTCAGGGCCTCTGCACCAGGAGCACAAGGCCAGTGCGGGCAGGACACCCAGGGAGGAGGGCACCCTCCGCACTGTCTCCTGAGGCCTCCTGGGTGATCAGGAAGTGCATTGAAACCATTTACCACTGCTTCCAACAGGTGCTATCTGGGCCTCTGGCTGCCAAACCAGGCTTCCTCCTTCTGCGAGCCAGGGTGCTGCTCCAGGGTGCGCTGTTTGAGCCCTGGAGAGGGCACTGTGGCAGGCAGTGACCTCCCCAGACACTGTGAGCTACGTCGTGCAAGTTTCTAAAGACTTCGCCAGCACCAGTGTCCCTGTCCTTGGTGGATCTGACCACGGGAACAAGGACACTTGGCCAGCTTTGTCAGTCCTCGTGGGACTTGGCCTTTCCTCACACTTCGATGGCCCCCAGGTCCTGCCTACCTCATCACATCTTGGCTCAGTTCCTCTACTGGTGCTGTCTTTTCCTTGCCTGCCTGTAAACTACCTATTAAAGTTGTAATAACAGATTAATCCTTAGGCTCCTGCATGTGCTGTAAATATCTCTGTCCCAACTGTTTTGTTAAGTGTTTGTAAGAAGTGGGGTACACCTTGGCCATCTACCCACTCCACCTCACCTCTGTCTCCTGCCTCCCCCACTTCCCTGGGAGCACTGGGCTTCCCGCTTGTGGCTTCCCAACTGATGACTTCTCCTCTAGCACCTCTCCTTGCTGACTGTGGGAACTGTGAAAGCTCAGCGACCACCTATAGGACAGGAGCACCTGCTAAAGCAGCCTCTCGCCCCCCAGCCTGAGCCTGCAGGAGCCCCTGAGGTCAGGGGCAGGGCACAGGACCGCGGAGCAGACGGCTGAATCACAGCAGTCTCATGAGTCACTTTCAGAGAGCTTGGACAGCTAAGTGGACATGTGATATTCCACCTAAACTTCCAGGAGCTTACACGTTCACCAGCATCAGACCACCCCTCCTACTGGAAGCACACACTGCATCCCCGCAGCTGGCCTTGGGTCTGCACAGGTGGCCACCCTCCCCCTCCCAACCAGTGGCTCTGCCCTGGGTACCATGGTACGTGACAGGCACCACCTGGACACTGGAACACCCCTTGGCCTCCTGCTGTGGCCGCACTGCTGTGCACACACAAAGAGCCTGAGAGTATGGACAGCTTTGCTTAATACCCAGGGAGGGGCAGAGGAGCCAACAGGGCACCGCCTCCACACTCAGCCCTTTCCTGGGACACTCCCCAGCCCAATGGAACCTCCGTCCTCTCCCCACACTGGTGCCCCATATGGCATTTGCCCTTGAGGGGAGTCAGGTGACCCCACCCTGCCAGGCCAGGGTGCGCAGGAAGCTGTCACAGTAGTGACTTCAGGCCAACGGGCGCTAGCAGGCACTGAGCAGAGACCATGCGCAGCCACAGCAGAGGATCAGGTTTAATGGTCACTCGAAGGGTATCGTACATTGTGTAGAGTCCAGCCCAACCCCAGCCAGGGACACAGCCAGGTGCCCTCAGCCCTGGGCCTGCGAGAGGGGGGCCTGCCCCCAAGCCCCAGCTATGTACAAGAGAGCCCACCCGTGGGCCCTGGGCAAGGTGGGGAGGGGGAGCCAGGGACCCTGCCACCCGCTAGCTCCTTGGGCTCGGGCTTGGGGTGTGGGGCTGGCAGCATCAGTGTGGTTCTCACCCTGCAGGGCCCAGCCCAGCCCATGCCTCTGTGTTGGGAGGAGGCCTCCAACCAAGGCCAGCAAAAGTGAGAGCTTCTGGGCTCGGGGCAATGGGAGCAGCCCCCACTCCCACCACCGCCCTCTGCCTGGCTGCCCCTTGCCAGGTCCAGCGCCGGCTGAGGTCAGATTAAGCGAGAGTGTGGGGAAGAAAGGGAAGCTGACAGACGGGCCACCCTGGTGCTGGTGATCAAATACGGCAGGGCTAAGGGGGTGGGGGAGATGAGGACCTGGACACACACTGGGCCGGGTAGTCTATGCCATAACTAGTAGCATAGCACTGAACTAGTTAACTAGAGATGCTGCTTCCCTTCAGAATGTTTCAGGGGCATAAGGAATTGCACTTATTTCTATGAACCCTGCGGAGGATATTTCAACACTGCAGCCTCCAGGCGAGGCATGGCAGGTTGGTGCCCCAGTCGCTGGGTGTCTGCTGGCCCGGGACCCTGGCTTTGGGGCCATGGGCACAGTGAGGACCAAACCCTATGAGAACCTGAGTGACCTTCTGGGGCCCCTGAAGATCTCTGAGCAAGACCAGGGCCGTGTGTCCTGGGTGCAGTGCCCACAGCCCGGCAGTAGCTGGCATGGCCTGGACCCTCACAGGACCTCATCAAGGTCCAGCAGCTTCGAGTGCTGGCGGCTCTTCCACAGGCGGTACAACCGGAAGTCAAAGTAGGTTTCGATCATCTGCTTCCCTGTGCAGGAGAGCAAGGGGGACTCAGGGCTGGGTGCGACTCCCACACCTGTGGCTGGTGGCAGGGCTCACTCACCTTGGGCAGACAGCTCCAGGGGTGACTCGAAGGTGACCCTGTAGGGAGTCATGAGGTTCCTGAGATTCTGGAACAGCTACAAGAAGGGGCGAGTTGTGAGCTGCAGCCAGGGAACCCCAAGAGCGCTGAGAGGGCAGGAAGGAAAGCGCTTCCCATTGGCTTAGGCTATACCTTCTCCCCATTGGGGTTCCCCAGGATGTAGCAGCCCATGATGTGGATGACATTCGGCTCTGGGTTCACCTTGCTCATCAGGTGGCTCAACCGCTTCCAGAAGCTGGTGGGGCAGGGGTCCCAGCTGGCCTCAACCCAGGCCCCCAGGACCGCCTTGAGCCCTCCCCCAGCCCAAGACACCACCCTCTCACTGGATCATGTCCTCTTCCTTCTCCACTTTGGCAAAGGTGGCCACTTTGTTCTTGAGCAGATAGAGGTGTCCAGGGCCTCCCTGCAAGAGGCTGTGTTAGATCTCCAGGGGTCCAGAAAGAGGTATCCTGCATCTGCCCCCTAAAATGAACAGGCACGCAGGCACCTCCACCCACCCACACAGTATGAATGCATGCACACCACACATGCAAACACAAAGACCACCCATGCACACACATGCATGCACACCATACACACAGACCACCCATGCACACACATGCATGCACACCACACACACACACACACACACACACACACACACACAGGAGGCATACCCCAGCTGCCTTCCCCCACCACACTGGTGCCTCCCTGGGGTGAAGGGCGGGCTGGGCCCCACCTGACAGAAAATCAGCATCTTCCAGATCTTGGCCCCCTTGTGATACACATTCAGCTTCTTCTCTATCTCCTCTGTGGACAGGAAGTATGAGCACTGCCCCAGCCGGTGCAGCCACCCTTCCCAGCCATGCAGACACCAGGCCAGCAGTCACATACCCAGAATGTCCTCAAAGGTCGCGTGCTCGTGATCCTAGGGATAGGCAGGCCATGTGTCAGATCCCCTAGTGACCCCACCAAACCTCTGGGCACCACTAGGGGTGGGGGGCAAAGCCCAGGGGTACAGGGATCATCCAAGCAGGACACTCACGTAGAGGATGGGGATGATAGAGGGGTCATCCCTGCGGATGATCGTGGGGATGTACTCGGCTTTGGGCACCTTGGAAGAGATGAGCTGGGGAGATGGGGAGCTGCTCAGTGCCCAGGCCCATTCCATAGCCAGCAACCTCAGCTCAGGGTGCAGCCCCAATGCCCTCCCAAACCCCAAGGGAGCTGAGGGCAGAGCCCGATACCCTTCCCCCCTCCCACCGGGCAGCCTGGGGCACACGAGTGGGGCGCAGGAAAGGCTCAGCAGCACCCCAGAGGCCTCACCATGACCTTGGGTGGGAGGAAGCCCTCGGTGCTGCAGGCTGCGGCCTCGAGGCCCTTCTCCGTTTCCCAGTCCAGGTCCTCACAGGCCTCATCCAGCGTGCAGTGTGAGCTCTGCAGGTCGCTGCCTGGGAGGCAGGAGGGGTCACCGCCATAGCGGCCCCGCCGCCCACAGAGCCCGCAAGCCGTGTCCTGGAGGGTCTTAGGAGTAGTGGGAGGGCCGTGTGGTGAGGGACAGAGCCGCTGGCACCGGGGATAGCCGGCGGCAAGGACGTGAGCTACGTGCAGGTGTCGGCCGCGGTCAGGTGTGCGCAGTGAGCATAGCCCCCAGGCGCCCTGCCCCGGCCCTGCAGCCCTCAGTTACCCTGCCGTGAGGTCAGCGTGGCAGGCACCCCGGCTCACAGGCGGCACACTGAGGCTCAGAGAGCACAAGCGCACAAGCCAAGTGATGCTGGGACGCTGGGCAGACCGGGGGCCTCAGGACTCCGGGGAGTGGGCTGACTGCCCGCCCGGACACCTACTGTCTCGGGAGTCGTGGGAAGTGTCGGCTTTCATGGGGGTGGGGTCGCTCCAGGACCGGCTGAAGCTCCGCTCGCGCCGCTCAGCGAACGCTGCAGTGAGAGCAAACCCCATCAGCTGGGGCGTCCAGGGAGATGCAGGCCGCGGGCTGGGGGCCAACACGGGAGGGGCCTGGCCACAAGGGCAGACAACAACTAATGACCAGCGTGGCACAGGGACAGGGGCTAGAGGCAGAGTGGGGACCTGGGCCTGGGGGAGGCCAGGACCTGGGGGGACAAGGGCCGGGGCCTGGGCAGAACCCTGGCGTGAACCAGGGCTGGAGTGGGTCCTGGGACATCGGTCTTTCCAGCGCTGCCAGCTACCTGCAAAGCACCCCTCGCCCCAGCCAAGCGCAGAGTTGCCCACCACCCCCGGGTCTTACTCTGGGCCTTCACCCGCCGACTGCCGACCATGCGCAGGTGTTTGCGGAAGTTCCTGGGGGAGGAAGTATTAAGTGATAGAGGGTTGATGGCAAGCTCCTGCCCACCTAGACCTGACCTCACCAGGGCTCCATTCTCAGCCCCCTCCTGGCGGCTCTGCGCTCTCCTGGACTTCCACCCCACTCGCCCACCGCAGGCACATAGGCAAATCGGCCCAACATCGTCCCAGGGTCTCTTCCAGGCCTCCCCTTTGACCCGGAACAAAGGCATGTGCCCAGGCTGTACAGCAAGCCTCCTCTCCTGCGGTTAGGTCCTCAGAGGGTGTACACACAGGCACGCCCTCTGCTGACCCTTCCTAGCCTTCTGTCCCTGGGCCCACCTCCACCTGAACCCCTCAGTCACCCTTCTCAGGGGACCAAGAGCTGCCTTCTGTACAGCAGCCAGGGTGATCCTGTTGTACAACCGCAGGTCAATCTGGGGACTGACCACAGGCACCACCCCTGCTGGGGAGCAGGTCCTTGCCTCCCCAAACCTTGTGCCCTTCCAAGGCCCAGTGTCCAAGATGGACAGACAAGCTTCCCAGGTACACTGGTGGGAGTAGGGGAGGCTAGGCCTTGCCATGGCCTCACAGCTCTGGCCTCCAGGGCCGGACAGATGTGGGGAGCCTGCTGGCAGCAGCAGAACTGTCCATAAACCCTCCTAGTGCAGCTCCTGGGGCTGAAAGGAGCCCGGGGCACATGGCATCTCCTGCCTGCCACGTCCCCAGAGCAGGGCCAGGCCAGTGGTCGCCACCGCCCTTCCCCCGTCAGGTCTGTAGGGCCAGGAGGACCCAGGCCAGTGCAGACCAGAGACAGACCCTGGTGGCGAGTGGCTGGCAGGCCCTACCTCTGGATTACGGACGCGGAATCATTCTCCCGTTTCCGGCGCTTCCTCTCCGCGTAGCCCCTGAACACCCTGGGAAACCGCGGCAAGTCAGCACTGCCCTTGGCCAGAGGCAGGAGGGACACAGACGAGGGGACAGCGGCACAGACAGAGGGCCCAGCGGGGCATCCAAGGCCCGGCTCCCGGCAGACCCTGCTGTGGCCTCAGTTCCCACGAGGCACCATGCTCGCAGGGCTGAGCACTCAGTCAAGGCCCAGGTCCCTGGCCTGCACACAACTACTTGGGGGTGGGAGCATTGCCCCAGGACAATGGCTGTGCTCTCAGGCACGAGCTGCGTGGGTACTTACGAGATGCTGAAGCCCAGCAGGAAGGGGGCAGCATGAAAAGAAGACACAGTGAGCCCAGAACCAGCTTCGCTCAGCCCCCAGCACCCTATGGCAAGTTTCCCTCCTGTCATGGTCAAGCAGGATGCTGGCTGGGCAGCAGTAGCTGAGAAACTGAGCCCGTGCCCCTGGCACTTAGCCCAGTCAGCTGGGCCAGGCCAGTCCTGCAGAGGGGAGGCAGTCTGAGGACATGGTAGAGAGTTGCTCTGGCACCTTCGTGGAAGGGGAAAGACACAGACCCTCAGGAAACCACTGTGTCACACAGAACAGAAGAGGGTGCAGTTTGGGGTGCACATGAAGGGTACACCCACACATCTATACACCCTGTGATGATGGTACCAGCTGTAGCCTGAGCAGTGCCTGAGACATGAGGACAGACCACAGGGTCTGGGGTGGGTGGGGGGCCATGAGGGAGGGAAGCAAGGAATGAGTCGGAGAGCGGTCAGGCCAGGCGTGAGCTGTGGGAATGCGCGCCCCCAGGGTCTCAGAGTCTCAGGCAGCTTGTCAGGGGACCTGACACGGCTGGGCACCAGCAGCTGCTCCCAAATGGCACCCAGCTGGGCCTGGCATCCTGCAAAGGGTCAGCAGTATTTCCTGAGGCCCAGGCCCTCGTGGGACTCACGCTTGCATAGTTGTGGTTGCCGTCTGGAAGCTGAACAGGTTCTCCTTGGGGAACCATGTGCGGATGGGGACGTCATCTGGGAGAGAGAAGGACCCAGAGCTGGTGTGGATGGGCTCCTCAAGCCTGACTATCTCATCAGAAAGAGGACACTGGGCCTGGGGGCTGGCCACAGCCGCAGAGTCAAGGCAGCAGGGTGCCTGGAGTCCCCATGTGGGTTCCAACCAGCTGGGCATGCTCAGAAACTCTGTGACTTGAGCTTAGATCCTCTGTTTAACTGCCTTTGGCTTCCCAGAATTTGAGGGGGAGCCTGTGATGACCGTTTGCTACCAGAAGTGGCCAGGAAAAAGGCTCATCCCCTCTCCTCTGTGCACACGGTCTTGGGCTTTCTCTGATGCCTCCCAGACCTTCTCCTGGGCTCCCTCCAGGACAGGAGGTAGAGGCCAGCACCCATGGTGGACAGCACCTTGCTCCCACCAGGGAAAGGGCTGCAAAAGCCTCAAAGGAGACCTCTCTACAGGGCACAGCAGCTTAGACACTGCACCCTGCAGAGCTTGACAATCCTGGGCCCCAGGATGTTCCTCAGGACTTCTGAAGACAGCCCCACCTTCCAATAGAGCCATGCTTTTTGCTTGCTCATCCCTGAAGGTTCTCCCAGGCCTTCTTCCCCCGGAAGTGCTCCCTGCAGGAACCCAGTGCCGTGAGGGCCAAGACAACCATGAGGTTGGGCCGAGCTCTGCTGAGGTGAGGGAGGCCCCAGCTTGGGGTGTTTTGGGGTGGTCCCAGGAGCCTCTGGGGTCCATCCTGAGTCTCCTTGCTGCACACATCTTCCACCCAGTCCCAGCCTCACAGGGCTGCTGTGTATGCCCCCAGCATGCCATCCAAAGCTGCCCCCACCCAAAGACGAGCCCCTCACCTGACATTCGATCGACGCTGTACATCCTCTCCAGCTTCTTGCGGCGGCCAGAGGCCTCCGGCAGGGATGGCTGGTCCAGCCCGAAGGCCCGTGGGGAGGGCCCAGGGGCCAGCTGGGCACACGCAGGACATTCTTTGGAGCCCTGGCGGCTGCCTCCCCAACTCTGGCAGGGCCTGCTGATGTCTTCACGGCTGCTGCCTGGGCTGGCGCGGAGAGGCTGGCTGTGGTGGTGAGGGTGCCGCTCCCGCTGCCGCTGCCCTTTCACCACTGCTAGCTCAATGGCTTCAGCCTCAGGACCAGGCAGCAGAGCTGGTTCCCCAGAGATGGTGTACACACGGGGCTTGGGGGCCTCGGCAGCTGCCTTCCCACTGACAGCCTCATCCGAGAGGCTGCCCTCGTAGCGGCCATTGGAGACGACGGACAGGCGGCGCTTGTTCTGGGGGGCTGGCTGCATCTCGGGGGACCCGTCGTGGCCAGAGTAGGCATCAGCCAGCAGGTGGTCTGGGGAGAGGCACTAGGTGAGCCGACAGCCTGTCAGCCTGCGCTCCCAGTCTCCTGGCGCACTGTGGGCAAGGAGCCCCACTGCGGGCACTTGGTCTGATGTGGGGGCTTGGGCTGCTGGAACTGGGTCCCTGATGCCTTCGGGAAAGGCACTTCCCAGCCTCCCCGTCCTCCCATCTGGTTCTGAAGCCCCTGTGTGTGTGCCTGAGGTGGGGTGACAGGCCTTGCTACCTGTGCATGCTCTTGGGGAGTAGGAACAAACAGCACCCCCTGCAGTCACATCGTGTGCCTGGTGCCAACTCCTCCCCTCCCCCCTGCCAGCTGGCCCCTGGAGGCAGCGGTGCCAGCCCTGGGGGTGCCAGGAGGCCTGTTGCCATGACAACGGCCCGGGCTGGGTGGGTGTCATGGTGATGAGTGATCGGAGCTCCTCCGGGGCCTGGGCCTGGCTAGGGCAGGGACTGTGTGGTGCCGAGCCTGGACCCCAGGCGCGCAACGCGCTGCCTACCTGCCCCGTTGCGGCTCTCAGGGTGACTCTGGGACAGGTACTCGCCAAACGCTCGGGCTGCGCTGCAGGGCGGCAGGGTCAAGGTCAGCCCGGCAAGCCCCCTGCACCTGCCCCGCACCCAGCGCCCCGCGCCCCAACCCGCCGCGCTCACCGCACTTTGGCCGCCACCGAGGACACGGCCTCGCTCCTCAGCGCCCTCCTCCTGGAGGCCGCGGCGCCCATGGCCGCGGCCGCGCATCCCCCGGGCCTCAGAGCGCGCCCCGCGCCCGCCGCCTCCGCCGGGGGAGCCGCGCCACGCCGGGGGTCGCGTTCAGGCTCGCGGTCGTGGTGGCGGTCACACTCGGGCCCCGCATGGCCGTGCCAGGCGCTCAGCGCGTCCCGCTGCCCGGTGAGGTTGGCCACCCGGGGGCGGTGGCTCCGCTGTGACGTCACGGAAGGGGCGGGGCTCACAACGGCTCTGCCCATGATGTGACGTGGGCGGGGCCTCCGGCGAGGGGTGGGCAGGGGTGGGGTGGTAGCGCAGGGGCACCTGGCTTCGCCTGGGCCACCAGAACTATGCCTTGAAAGCCAGTGGGAGGTCCCCACCTGGGAGACTGCACAAACCCTGTGGGCCCCAGGGGTTCCTCCTGCTTTGGGGGTCCCCAGTCCTACCCAGGGCCTGGGACCCTGCGTCCATTGGCTGGAGTTGCCTCCCAGGGAGGACAGATGCCATACGCCCCCCACCCCCACCCCCACCCCCGAGGACCTACAGGCATAAGGTTCATTTTGGTGTTGCTCTGACGGAGAGACGTGTTCAACAGCTACATGTTCACAATCACATCTGCCTTTATTAACATGCATCCGAGACTGCCGCACCTCACAGAGGCTTCAGGGGGACCTGTAGGGCTGGCACAGCCACCCAGGACTGCTGAGGGCAGGCAGGTGCCTGTGCAGAGACAGGCCAGCCCGGCCATGGAGAAACTCGACGCCCCCAGGAAAGGGCCCGCAGGGGCAGGCAGAGCCTCCGCTCGGTGTGGTGTCAGCTGTGGAGATGAGGGATTCCCAGAGACCTCAGAGCAGAGGCTTCTGCGTGTCTTCAGGGAGCTGGGAGGATGAGGGGTCCTGGGATGGCTCTGGGGACACCTTGCCAGGGTGTTGATGCTGCAGCCAGGGGTCCTTCTGCAAGCAAGGTGAAAATGAGGAGGTCCCGTCCCCAGTCAGTGTGGCCTGGAGCACCTGTGGGCAGCCCCGCAGCTCACCGACTTGGAGCCGCACTCCACCTGGGTGCTCTGCAAGTCAGCGTACGCGTCCCTGGCAATGTCCAGCAACTCCTCCTCATACTCAGTCTGGTAGTCAGATTCATCTGGAGCAACAGGGAGAGACATGTCAGTCTCTCCCCGCAGCTCAGATGCAGAGAGAGGCCACAGACCCCCACCCATGGCAACACAGATCCTAGATCACACCTGGCCCTGTCCACCTGGGGGTCCTCCACAAAGACACGGGACGAGTGGACCCTCCTTGCCCACTCTCAGCCAGGCCCTGTGGGCAGCCCCAGGCCAGACTTCACCTCTAGAAGCAGAGCTGCAGTGCCTGGCCAGCACATGTGGCCCAGTGCCTGGGGCTCTCAGGTACCCCTTTCAAGAGAGGGCAGGCTGTCCCCTGTGAGGAGGACTTGTGGTCATCACTCTCCTATCGTGCAGGTTCCAATCCGGTATGGGGCATGATTGGGGGATGAGGTGAATGAGGAATAGCCCCAGGTAGCCTGGGGAGCCAATCCCACTGGTGTGGGGTTACTTGAGGCTCTTGGGGCTTGATGGAATGCAGCGGCACTAGCTGAGCTTTCTGGTCAGTGGAGCACAAGTGTAAGTAACTCCTATGGGCAGGGGAGGACCCAGGGGTGCCACCTCCTGGGCACCCAACTCACCATCCACTGCAGTTGCCTTGGCAGGCTCAATGCGTGACACCATCTCGGCGAGGTCTGTGAAGGAGGCATTGGGGCAGGGCAGGACCTGGAGTTCAAGGGGAGGCAACACATGTGCTCAGCCTCGGCCCGCATGGGCTGCCTTGGAGGGCAAGGTGGTACGCACAGGGCACTGCCAGCTCGGCCCTGCAGCTGTAGGGAGATGGCTGCCGCCTCACCGCACTGGCCTTCTGCTTGCTCGTCCCCTGCTGATCCTGCAGCATCTTTTCCAGAATGCCACTCCTAACCCAGATGTCGAACACAGTCCGCCCATGCTGGTAACCCACTTCCTGTGCACACAGCAGGACCATCAGGAGACACAGGACGCCCCAGTGCTGTCAGGAGGAGGCTGGGGACCCCTCTGCCCGCCACCTGGAGCTGGCACTCACACAGATCTCATCAAACTTGCTGAAGTCCAGGGTGCGGTAGCTGTCGATGGGGGGCCGCAGGTACTCACAGTAGTCACTGTTCTTCACCATCTCCAGCTGCCGGACGCAGCACACGTAGGCCAGGCGGGTCTGGATCTCAGCCATGTTCAACACCTGCTAGGACACATCTGAGTCTCCCAGCCCCGGTGCAGCATGGGCTAGGGGTAAGTTCTGGGCACCCCCATCATCCCTCCTTGCCCAGGGCTGGTCGCAGGGACAGGGGAGGGATACTGAGTAACCTGCTGGCCTCCGCAAGACAGAGGGCATGGGGGGGGGTGCAGGCAGGAGCCACAGAGGGTGCCTGGCCACCTGCCACCACGCCCACCTTCACTTTCGCAGCCAGAGGGTTCCAGCGTTTCCACAGCAGCCACCACCCAGACAGTGTGTCGCCATAGTTGGTCAGGTCTGTCTCGTCTCGGCTACCCACATCAATAGCAATCACCACCTTTGCCCCTAGAGATCTGGCTACATCCGCTAGGGAGGAGACAGCCTTGGTCACCCCCTGGACCAGGGACCACAGAGCCAAGGCTCAGGGGGAACCCCAGGGCCCAGTGGAGACAGGAGGCGTGGGCCCTGAGGAGCTCATGTCCCACAGGTAACAGCACATGTGACACCTGCAGGCTGTTAGTCCCCAACTGTGGGCACAGATGGGACCTAAGTGCTCTGGTTTGTCTACTTGGCCTTTGCTCTGCACGCTGCTGTGCTGCCAGGGACAGCCATATGCCAGGTGTACTTCGTGTGAATGAGTGTTCCATACCGATGCCAGCCTGACATTCTCCCTTGGCACATTCCTAGGTAAACGTGTGCCGCCCCAGCCTTCCTGGTGTGGGGGAGGCCATGGCAGGCAGCCAGGAAGTGGAGTGACCAAGGAGACACTGCCACAGCCCCGGCTCCCCAGCTCTTACTGCACCTGGGAGGTTGTTGATGTAGCCTCCATCCATCAGCAGGTGTCCGTCCTTGGGGTCACAGAGAGGGGGCATATATCCTGACAGGGACATGCTGGCACGCACGTACCTCCACAGAGAGCCTGGTGGTCAAGAGGGTCTGGTGGCAGAGGCACTGGGGAGGAGCCTTTTCCCACCTGCCACATCTTCCTGTTCCGGACCACAGTTGGGCCAAGAATGTGTAAGTCTCATCTCCGGGGAGGGCACCAAGCTGGTGACAGACCACTGTCGGGTCCCTTGTCCCTGAAGGCACTTGCCCCAAAGGCAGTATCCCTCCCTCTGCTTTTCCCACAGGGCCCTTTTGTCCACCTGGATATCCTTCTGCCTGTCTTGCCCTACCTGGGTGTCTATGAACAGACCTCTCCTGCCTCCCTTGGAGATCTTCCCGTGCTGCTTGCCTCCTTTCTGAGACCCCTGATGCGCCTCCAAAAGTGCCCACTCTCCTACCATGCTCCTGCCACTCCCCTGGCACTGTGGACGAGAGAGCCTTGGCTGCCTGGGGCTGAAGGAGTGCTCACCATCCGTGTGGACTCGCATGGCCGAGGCCGTGATGTCAGTAGTGATGGCAAAATAGGGGAGCCACAGGTCCTGTAGGGAGGACAGGGCTCAGGGAACCCCTCTTGCACTGAGGGCTCTTGAGCACCTGACTCCCACCAAGGGTGGCTGTGGGTCCCCACCTCAATCTGCTGGTCTCCAAAGATGCTGCAGATGCTGCTGTTGAAGCCAGCTCCTGAGAACATCGATGTGATTGGGTAGGTCAGGTCCAACATGGTCTTCACCATCGATGTCATATTCTGAGGACACAGGAGATTCTGCAGAGGAGCTCGACCCAACTGCAGACCCTGCCTGGTATAGGACCTGGCACATGTGCGCTCCCAATAGCAAGACACAGGTGTCCAGCAGTGTACCAGAGCCCGGAGGTCTCCAAAGGGCACTTGTCATGGGCCTAGGCCTCAGTGTGGGTACAGAGGTCGGCAATGTTCTTGGTTATCCCCTGACCCTGAGGCAGCCTTGCCAGCACCCTCATGCCCAGGTCTCCTAGTCAAGGCACGAACAGAAAGTGAGACTGGGAAATCAGTACTGTGGGGAGGTGTCTAGCAGCTGGAAGAGCCCAGGGCCCACTCCTCAATAGTTGAGGTTCCTGGAGTACAGGCATAATGGCCAGGGAGCCCCAGGTCACCTCTTAAGAGTGGGGGACTACGTGAGGCTGATCAGACCCACACCACAGCGATGCTGCCCAGGGCTCTAGCGCACAGGGCTCTCCGGCTCTCTCAGGGGCTCCTCTGGGCAGGTCCAGGAAGCATCTGTGATCAGAAGACATGTGACTAGTCCCACCAAAGCATGCCCAGTCTCAAGGATGGCCTCTGACTTCTTTCTTAGGTCAGAGATGGAATAAAGGGTCCTTGTTGTTCCTGGGCGGGGTGTGGCCCAGGAAAGCAGTGAGGAGGGATAAGCCTAGAGCCTGGCTGGACATGCAGAGCCCATGTACTAGCAAGGAGTGACACCCTCTCTGAAGAAAAGCTAGGGAGCACAAGCCAGGATGCTCTGGACTCTGCCCAGGGCCTGATCGACACCCCAGGAAGCCTCTGCCCACTCCAGTCAGCCTTGGGAGGTCCCACAGCCCAGGAGGGCAGGAGGACTCTAAATCACCCTGACCCCTGCCACCCCTGTCCTTAGCACCAGGCCCGCAGGACCTCCCACAGCCCCCCCAGCCTGGGATGGACCCTTGCTATGCTGTCCTCTGCCTGCAGGACACTGTCCTGTGGCCCCTGCTCTCAGAGGTCATCCCTAGTGACTGCTGCTGTATCACAGTATGCATCCCTAGGCTCTTTCCAGGGTGGGGGAGAGCCATTTCGAGTAGAGGGCCACACAGCAGCCTCCTTGGAGCCTGGTGGCAGACATGGCAGCAGCAGAGAGCACATCTGAGAATTCCCATGTGAAGAATGACCAGTTTCCCTTTCTTTTAAGAAAACAGAGCACAGTCCCTTTGATTCCACACAAGGCTTCGCTGGATCTGCCTGTTTCACAGGGGCCACCCACTTCAGGGCTTGGGCCAGGAGTGCTCTGGGTCCTTCGGCCCTGCATCTGATGCTTTGGTTTTTGAGCTTCTTTATGATGAGACCAGAGCAGTTTACCTTGGCCCTGTGCCCAGCTAAAGCCCGCACAGCAGCTCCCTTATGACTCATACCAAGCAGCATTCTGCCCAAGATCTCCAAGGCCTATTGAGTGGCCCATCAAGCCAGTCCTGTGCTGCTAGTCCTGCCCTGCTTTGCCACTTTCTCCTCCTGCTCCTCACTGGTCCTGGTCCCTCTGCCCCAGGGCCCTGCATAGCATGCCGTGCCTCCTATATCCAGGGACTGCAGGTGACAGGCATCTCACCACGTGTCACTGGGTGACCACCATGAGCCCACGTCCTTGACCTCTCCAGGCTTTCTTCCCTGGCCCCACTCTGTGACCTGCATGTCTGTCTTCCAGAGACCAAGCCCTTGGTGGGTGCAGGCTGCCATTTACCTCGGCCCACTGCTTAGCTCGGATCCGCGTCTGGCTGTAGTTCCGCTCTTCGGCATAGAGGGCACCCATGAAGGCCCCAATAGACGTACCTCCAACCATGTCCACGGGGATGCCACATTCTGCCAGGGCCCGGAGGACACCCACCTGGGCACAGCCTCTTCACCAGTCAGGACACAGAGAGGAAGTGAGCATATCATCAGGGCCTGCCCCACTGCAGCCCACCACACCCCCACAGTTCCTGACTCCTGACCGGGCACAGATAGGCAAGGATGCTGTTCATAGAGTGGACATGCAACTTAAAATCTGTCCTGGCTGGGGTGCAGCTCAGTGGTTAAGCACTTGCCTAGCAAGTGGGTTCCATCCACACACATGCACTCACACACACAAGTGCACACATGCACACACACATACGCTACATAGATAAACAGATTAAACCAATCAATCATCTCTGGAGGTGCTGAGGACCTCGGGAGCGGAAATGGGGAAGAATAGGAGGAGGGGGTCACATGTAGAGCCCATCCAGCATCTTTTTTTTTGTTTTTTTAGTTTTTGTTTTGTTTTTTTGCGGGACTGGGGATTGAACTCACAACCTTGTACTTGCCAGGGCAGGCGCTTAAGCCACTGAGCCAAACTCCTGGCCCTAGTTTTTTGAGGCAGGGTTGCACTATGTAGCTTAGGCTGGTCTTGCACTGGTGTTGTAGCCCAAGCCAGCCTTGAACTCACAACACTCCGCCTACCTCAGCCTCCCAAGTGCTGGGATTAAAGGCGTGCGCCACCACGCTTTGCTGCCATCCAGCATCTTCAACCTACAAATACTTGCTGACTGCAACAAAGTTGAGCAGCACAAGACTTGTTCAGCTGGGGAGAAGACAAGGTGAGGCCCCTGGGAAGGAGGTCCTGGTCAACACCCCAAGAACTTTGGGAAGGAGGCCCGAGTCAACAGCCCATGACCCCCTGGGAAGCAGGTCCAGGTCAAACCCTATGGCCTCCTGGGAAGGAGGCCCTGGCAACAGCCCATGACCCCTGGGAAGCAGGTCCAGGTCAAACCCTATGGCCTCCTGGGAAGGAGGCCCTGGCAACAGCCCATGGCCCCCTGGGAAGGAAGCCCTGGTGAATACCCCAAGGACTCTGGAGTACATGCACATTTTCAGTGAAGAAGTCAGACGCTGATGGACAAACAAATGATCCCACTCACATGAGGTACCAAGAATAGGCAAATTCATGGAGAGGGAAAGTAAAATAATAGTTACCAGGGTTGAACGGAGAGGGAATGGGAGTTAGTATTTAATGGATACAGGGTGTGTGTGGGATGAATATGTTCTGGAAATGGATTGTGCTGGTGGTTGCACAACAGTGTGAATGTACTTAACTGTATACTCAAAAGTGGCTAAAATGGTAAATTTTATGATAAGTATATTTTAACATAATAAAAAATTACACAATATCATTACAAAAGATAAATACTTAAATATATCTTTAAAAGTTCAAAAAATTAAAGACAAGATTAATAATTTCGGCATAGTTCAACATTAGTGATCAGTTGAAAGATACAAATTAAAACAACATGGAGATTTCTTCTCACTCCAGAAAAAATGGCTGTTATCAAGAAATAAACCAATAACAAATGCTGGAGGGGTTGTGGGGAAAAAGGACCCCTTCTCCACTGTTGGTGGGAATGCAGGCTGGAGTAACCACGGTGGAAATCAGTGTGGAGATTCTTCAAAAAACTAGAATTAGAGGTCCCATTCGACCCAGCTAGTCCCCTTCTGAGTATCTTCCCAGAATTAAAAACATCATACCATAGCAATATATGTGCACCCATGTTTATAACAGCACAATTTATAATAGCTAGATCTTGGAAACAACCGAAAAGCCCATCAATCAAGGAATGGATTTTTTTAAAAAGTGGTCTTTTTATACAATGGAGTAATATTCAGCCATAAAGAAGGATAAACTGAAGCCTTTTATAGGTAAATGGATGAAACTTGAGACCATACTCATAAATGAAATAAATCAGACTCACATGTGTTAACATTGTATCGTCTCCCTGGTGTGAGAAACTGAAAGAGAAAGTAAGGCCCAAAACATACAATAGATATTGTGAAATACGAAAAAATTGTTCAAGAGGAAAAAGGAACTAGGATAGAAGAAAGGGGAAAGAAAGAAAGGGAAAAGGAAAAAAAATATATACATAAAATAGTTAAACTACTAGTTTCTCTTACTTCATTGAAAAGAAAAGTTTGTGATAATATCATTTGGAAAATGTTTTATGCCCATATCTTGTACTCTGAATAACTACTTTAAGAATAACAATACTCAATGTATTAACCATTGTTACTTCTCCTATTATATTGTTATGAAATTTTGTTTTACTTTTTTCCATAAAATAAAAAGATAATAATTTTGGCATTGAATCAGGAGTTATAAAACAGAATCAAATAAAGATTCTAGAAATGAAAAATATTGCCAGGTGTGGTGGCACATGCCTGCCATCCCAGCACTCGGGAGGCTGAGGCAGGAGGATTGAGAGTTCGAGACCAGCCTGGGTTACAAAGTGAGCTCAAGGCCAGCCTGAATTGCATAGCAAGACCCTGTCTCAAAAAGACAAAAAAAGAAAAAAAAAAAAAAAAAAAAAAAAAAAAAAAAAAAAGAAAAGGAAAAAGGAAAGAAAAATGTAACAACTGAAATGAACTCAGTAAATAAATTTAGTCACAGGATAGATACAGCTGAAGAAAGAGATGATGAAACCAAGTCAGGAAAGAATACTTGTTGAACTAAAGCATCAAAAGGATAGAATATGCAAAATATTCTTTTCCAAAATAGATGAGGAATCTGGCGTTGTGGTGCATGCCTGTAATCCCAGCACTCAGGAAGCTGAGGCAGGAGGACTGGATGAATCTGAGGCCAATCAGGGCAACACAGTGAGTTCAAGGTCAGCCTGAACTACATAGTGAGAACCTGTCTAAAAAAAAGTCAATAAAGAGCCTAGCAAATATGCCGTCTAGCACAAAAGGTCTAACATATGTGTAAACCACACCCATAAAGTGAAGAAAGAGGCAAACGGAAGTAGCATGGGGGAAATCACCTAGTGGCAGCTCTGCACTGATGACCAGCATCTAGCTCCAGACTCAAAAAGCATCACGAACCCTAAGAATGAGCCAAAATGAAGCCACTCCTGCATTATTGAAAACCCAAGACAAAGGAAAACATCTTTAAACTATACAAAGAGAAGAAAGAAAAAAAAAAAAAAAAAAAAAAGCAGATGAGGGCTAGGTGTGGCCCGGTGGCAGGACACTTGCGAGCCGGGGGAAGCCCTGGGTCCCCTTGGCAGCCCAGCGGGAGGGCAGCGGGGAGGGGAGATGACATGGTTGTTTCTGAGACTCTGGGCCAGCGATGCAAGGCTGGCAGCTGGCTCCTAAGTGCTCCTAAAGCACCTTGACTAAACCCCTGCTGTTGCTGGAAACACTACATGCCAGGCCCAAAGGCCCGGGCCAATTATGAAGGCCCCTGCTGTCTAGACCCATGGAAAGCATCTGGGCTTCTCTCAGCCTGTCAACTGCCCCATTCTTTAGACCAGTTTCTTCAGGGTTCACGTGGGAGCAGGGCACAGGCAAGTCTCAAGTCCCTAAAGCTCTGAGACCCCAGGATGCAGTGATACAGTGACACAGTGCTGTCACCTCACCCGTAGCTCGGGCAGGACCAGGACTCAGGTGGTGCCAGAGGATCCTGTCACAGTGCCCACCAGGAGCACCTTCCCACCTGGCCGGCTGCCTCCGAGATCCTCCATTAGAGCAGAAAGCTCATGGCGCCCTCCTTCCCCACACCAGTGTAGATGCCCATTTGGGCACACCTGCGTCACCAAGGAAGCCACCTGCTGGGCCACAGGAGTTCTTGAGGGTAAAAGTCCTGGGTGTGGTGGCACACATCCATTCCAGTATTCAGGGGGCTGAGGCAGGAAGATTGCTGCAAATTCTCAGCTAGCCTGGGCTACATACTGAATTCAAAGCCCGTTTAACCTACATACCAAGACCCTGTCTCAAAACTTCAAAAGAAAAAAAAAAAAAAAAAACAGGCCTTTAAGGAACCCACAGCCTGAAGAACTAAAGACTGCTTTCTGCTTTGGCAGCTCTGCTTTGGTAGGGCAGATCAGCTCCTTACTCTACAGAGCACATATGAAAATGGAAAGAAACGCACTGGGTACACAGTGAGGACACTGGTGAAGGACAAGGACAGAGTGTTCAGGGGAGACACAGTGGCTTAAGTGCAAGCAACACTTCTACGCAGGGACAATCAGCACGAGATAAAAGATCTCCTCCCCCTGAACCGGCAGCAAAAAGGGACCTGGCCTTCTGGGTGCACGTGTGGACACTCCTGGGGATAGCAGGGGTCACCACAACCCGCCATCTGCCTGTGGTATGACACTCTGTCCTCCAGGTGCTCAGCACAATACTCACGGGCTCACCTTGCACCTCCGCCTCCAAGAACCAAGGCAATTGCATTGCCGGTCAGCACGCGCGCCAGACGGGAGAAGTCCGAGTGCCGGTCTGGGGGCCGCTGGAAGACGCGCTCGTACATCTCCATCTGAGAGGGCAGCAGGGCAAGGGGCTTGGAGGACCCCAGCAGAGACCCATGTGTCTTGTCTCGTTTGGGCGGTTTCCTCCCATCCTCATCCAACATCCTCTCCAGAACACAGCCCCGTCAGGAGCACGGGCCAGGGCTCACAGAACGTTTGCCCAGAGAGGTCAGGTGGGCCACCAGAGACCCAGGAGCTGCCTCAACTGACCTGACACAGACCCCCCACTGACCCTTTTGGCACACAGTGTTCTTAGGGGGCACAGAATCCTGGGCAAACACTGTCACTGAATTGCAGGGCTCAGTGGGCTGAGTACACCTTGCGGAGGAGGAGCCCCAATGCCCAGACTCCTGTCTGCTTCCCTCCAGCCACTGCACCTTGGCAAGGCCCAAGACTAAATGAGAGACTTTCAGGCCCAGACCCTGGCTTTACTCTGCTGGCTTTCCTGGTTCCCAAGACATGGCTGGCCCCTGCTGGGCTCCACCCACACCTCCTACTTACAAGGCACAGTGCTACATACATGGCAGCCCAGGAGTCCCAAAGTCAAGACCAGACAAACATGAACTCCTAGCCAGAGTTTAGTTGCAAAGATGCCTCCCAAATGGCACCCACAGCCCAGGGGCTGGACAGTCAGAGACAGGAGGAAGCATCTGGAAGGTAGGCGGAGTAGGCAGGAGGTCAGGGGTCCCACTGGCCCCAAGGCATACCAGCTTGGGCAAACTCCTCCTGGAGAAGATGCGCCGCGGGCAGCAAAGGTGCAAGTGGCCTGAGCACCAGCTCCGCATGTTGAGCCACTCCACAGTGCGGGCCGGTGCTGGGCTCTCAGCCCTGTGCAGCAGGATCAGCTGTTTCTGGGCACGCACAGCTGTGCTCTCCAGCATCCGCTCTAGCTGTGGGGGCAGGGCTGTTAGCACCAGGTGAGACAGAGGGCCCAGGGTGGGATGGAGTGCACTGGGGATTCCTGCCAGCTGGCTCACGTGACAGAAGGGCCACAGGCAGGGCCAAGAGTGGCTCCTGCTTCTATGAATGGCTGGGTTTTGGCATGGCCTGCTGGGGGCTGGCCAAGCTCGGACCACAGGGCCTGCCATGTTGTGTATGCAGGTGGTCAGCACGGCCACAAGGGCACTGTGTACAAGGACAGAGACACCTCCTCTCTGTTTCTGATGCTGTTCACACACACACACACTGTGACCTGATGTAGGCACTTGCCCTTACCAGGAGGACAGGAGCAAAGATTACAGGGAGAACTTTTAGCTGGCCCAGGACAAAACAGATCAGCACAAGCCAGGGGAGAGAATAGAGCAGGGAGGAAAATAGTGAAGAGGTGCCATTCACAGCACAAACTTGGGGAAGTGGGAGCCCTGCATCTATACCTGAGGGGACTGTGACAATCCACACACCTTGCAGACCACCGGCACCTTGAATCTGAACACACCCTGGGCAGCAGCTTGTGGGCATCTTGAGGGCACCCTGCACCTGGCCTGTTGCAGTGAGACAGTCTCTACCCTACATCCAAGAAAGCCTGAGCCAGTGGTGGGGGACTCATGGGGGAGGCACATGGCCAGTTATAAGGGCAGTGAAGCAATGTGGACAAAGCTCACAGTCCTACATGCTGAGGAAAAAGGAAATTCAAGGTGAGGTAAAGTACGGCACTATTCCAACCAAGCCTCAGACCTGCCCACAAGTGCTTCACACACATGCCATGCGGCATGAGGCAGACACAGGCTCTGAGTCCCTGGGGCAGGGCTCCTGCTGGGCTTTGTGCTAAAACCGCTGGAGAAGAACACAGTGGATGTCTTGAACACAGGGGTGGTGGGAACTGAGTCCACTTCTGAGTTCTTAAAACGTTTTATCCAGAGAAAAGAGAATCAGGCTGCAGGGAGGATACTCCTCACCTCACCCACTGTGGGCTCCTGTTCACCGAGGCCCACGATGAGGATGCAATCGGCCTGCCGGATGCAGCGTTGGGTCCAGGGGGTAAGCGTGCTGTCTGCCTGGTAAAGCACTATCCGGTGGATGTCCTCCTGCTGCCCCAGCCAGCTGGACAGCCGGTACTCATGGACACTGTGGACCACAGAGGTGGCAGAGGGTGAGGACAGACAGCACCCTGCCCTCCCCTCCCACATCCCTGGCCCAAGTCTTTGTGAGCCAAGAACAGGTGTGGCCAGGACCCAGGGGCTGGGACTGTCTGTAAGGCAGCGAGGGAAGGGTGGCTCAACAGTGTCCACACATGTGCTGAGTGCACTGCAGCTGGGGCATGCAGGTAGAGGGGCACAGGGCCTGGTACAGGGCTGTGCCTGGACCAGCACAGAGGAGGTTGCTCTCTACAGGGATCAGTGAGGCTGGAGCCAACCCACCTGTCTAGAGCTGCAGAGCCAAGGCGCTGTCTGACATTGTCACTGGTCAGCAGCAGGACTGGGCCTAAGAACACAGTCACCAGTCACCTCCAAGGACAGGCAAGGGGGCCAGGGGGGTCAGCTCCCCTGAGGGTACCTCTGTGGAAATCCAGTGTCTCCCACATTAGCACTCATCGTCTGCAACCGGAGCCAGCACCCAGATTCCAGGAAAGGCCAGCGGCAGCTCGGGGAACAGCCAGGAAGCCAGCCCACCGTGTGACAGTGACAAAGGGGACAGTCTCCACAGTGGGAAAGGACCAGAATCCCATCGCTGGGCATGGGAAAACCACAGGACCTCGGTAGCTTGTTTTCCCTGATATGGGGCAGGAAGGTCTGATCATTCTCCGAAAGTTTTTTCAACAGCACAGAATTAAGAGTTAAGCAGTAGATCATGACGTCTCGCTATGCTGCCCAAATCGGCCCCAAACTGGTAGGCTCAAGCAATCCTCTTGCCTTAGCATCTCAAATGCTGGGACTACGTGCTCCCAGGAACTGTTAACAGTTTCCTGGCAGCATGCTTCTTAGAGACAGCAGAGTAAGGGTGTCCTGACAATTGGGAGCACCGCTGGAATGTGGCTGTCACAGCTCTGAGTTAAACAGCAGAAGCAACCCCACAGTGGGAGGCTCAGGGCTTGGGTCTCCAGGCCCCACAGGAACAGAGCTCCTGGCCTGCACACAGGAGTAAGAGCTCTAGTCAGTGGCCTCACAGCAGTGTCATCCTGGCACTTCCCCAGCTGGACAGCTGTGCAAGGTAGGTAATTCTTCTCCGCCTCTCCGCCCCAGAAGGCTCTGGAGCCGGGCCTTATCTGGCCACAGGGACGCCAGGCTGGGCTTCGCCTGACCCTCAGTGAATGCTGCTGCTCTAGGCCTCCTCTCTGGATTTGGGGGAGTGGTCCCAGGCAGGTAGCCAGGGAAGTGTGGAAGCCCCAAGGCAGTGCTCTGGGCTCTCCTGCCCGGCCCCAACTCCTGCCAACCAGGATGGCTCTGACCACTCTCTCCTGAGGGGTGGCCCAAGGACCTGGTTCTTTCTATGGAGCCAAAGTCCTTTTTCCTGGAGGTCGTAGTGCTGCAGGTCCAGGCCAAGGGAAGCTCTGGCCTGCTGTTTAGTCTTCCAAAGGATGGGGGCCTTGCTATCTTCAGCTCTGTGTGATGAGGATAGGCAGACTGCGGCCTCAGCCTGCTCTGGTGTGGTCAGCACTGCTGGCCAGGCTGCCAAACAGGTTCTTTTCCAAATCCTGGGTGCCAGAAGAAGAGTGGGTGATGCCTTCATGCTAGAAGTAAACACCTCTCGGCCTGGACCCTTACCAAGCAGAAATGCCTTCTGGGAGAAGTGGCCCGCAGAGGTGGCCACCTGCCTTGAGGCACAGGGGATGCAGCAGCCCAATGGGCAGTGTGGATCTCTGAGGGAGGGTCCAATCAACAGGATATTGTAGGACAGCCCTCCTGGAGGCCTAGGGCTTGCCCCACTCTGCCTCACTGTGGGTTCCCAAGAATTGCCATGGAACCCCAGGGAGGGCAGTGCTCCAAGGCAGAGCAGCAGGAGAGGTGCGGGCTCCCTCCTGACCTGGAAACAGGATGTCCTCTGACACTGTAGCAGTGGACCACAAGGCTCACCCTGCTGCTTTCCAGGGCCAGAGCAGCTTTCCTGAGCCCTGAGGACCTGCAGTCCTCAGCTCCCGCTGTCCCATACTGCCACCTGGTATGATAACCCCATTGTGTCCCCGTCATGGACTGGATGAGGTGGTGACCAGAGCACACGAACCCGCTCTGTGACTGTCTCCACAGGAAAAATGAACCCTACTTTTGCCCTATACCAACACCAAGATCAATCCCAGGGAGACGGTAAATTTAAAAGGAAAGGTAAAACAAAGTGCTGTTTTGTTTTGTTTTGTTTTGCAGTACTGTGGATTGAACACAAACCCTCTGTACTGAGCTACATCCACAATCTCTTTAAAATTTTTATTTTGAGACACAGTCTCACTAAAGCATTAACTATTAAATCACCCAGGCTGGGCCTGAATTTATAATCCTCCTGCCTCAGCCTCCCAGAGTGCTGGGACTACAGGCATGTACCACCATGCCTGATACAACAAGGTTTCTAGTACATCACCATGACTTGAGGGGAGGATGAAATTTCTTTTGTTGTTGTTGTTGTTTTTAAGGCAAGGTCTCACTATGTAGTTCAGGCTGGCCTGGACTCACTATGTAGCCTAGTCTGACCTTGAACTTGATCTTTCTGCCTCAGTCTCCTGAGTGCTGGAAATTTCTTCAATAAAACACAAAAGCAGTAATCATATGAGAGAAAATTGGCCTATATTACAATCAAGAACTCCTGTTTGTCTGAAGACTGTTTAAAAGAATAACAAATCAAGCCACATCAGAAAGAGATGATATAAACACAGGCAGCTGATCTGACAAAAGAGCCAAAGTGCTGTGACGGGACGCACGCAGGTTGGCAGAGCAGATCCAGGCTGTAGAGCTGCTGCCCAGATCAGCTCTCACACTCCACAGAGACCAGCGCGAGACAGAACCAGGGGACCCCAGAGACTGAACTCGCAGAGAAAACCTCAATGACCTCGTCTTTGGTGATGACGTTTTTACATATAGTGCCTAAGGTGTGATCCAAAAACACAAATAACTGAGAAGCTGCACTCTTACTGTGCAGTAACTGCTCCGCAACAGACACTGCCAAGGACAGGACACGAACAGGCAGGACAGCAGAGCTACAAGGATGGTTACTAAACACACAAAGGACTCTTATGTTGCAACAATAAATGGGCCAACAATGTGAAAAGACACCTAACCAAAGTATGCGTACTTACAGAAAGTAAACACCTGAAAAAGCACTCCACATGATATGTTATGAGGGCAATGCAAATTAGAACAACAGGATGATGCCGCTACACACCTGTCAGCAAGGCCCAAATCCACAGGACCAAAACACCAGGTCCTGCAAGGAGGTGAGCGTGGAACTCTCACTCCCTGCCGCGGGAATGGAAAATGGTCCCGCCGCTTGCTCCTCAAAAACGGCAGGTGCTCTCGCCATAGGACCCAGCAGTCACACTTCTTGGCATTTATTTACTCTGTTTGAGCTGGAACCTCACGCCCACACAGACACTTGTGCTCAGATGTCTGTAAGCCTGTATTCACACGATTTAATCAAAATGTGGAACCAACCAAGATGTCCTTCAGAAGGTGAAGGGATAAACAAACTGTGTCCATCAAGACAATGGAATATGATTAAGAGCTAAAAAGAAAGAAGCTATTGAGCCATCAAAAGACATAAAGGAAGCCAGTTATAGTGATGCATGTTTGCAGTCCCAACATTCTGGGAGGCTGAGGCAGGAGAATTGCAAATTTGAGCACAGCCTGGACAACTTAGCAAGACCCTGCCTCAAAAATAAAAAAAATAAATAAAAAATGAGCTGGGATTGTAGTTCGGTGTGAGGCCCTGGGTTTCACCCCCAGTACCACAAAACAAAACAAAACAAAATAAAACTAAAAGATAGCATGGAGGAGCCAGGTGTGGTAGCATACACCTGCAATTCCAGCACTCTGGGAGGCTGAGGCAGGAGAATCACCAGTTTAAACCCAGCTTGGGCAACACAGAGACTTAGTGAAACCCTGTTTCCAATCAAACAAACAAACAAACAAATAGCACTAGGAATGTTGCTCAGTGTGAAGGCACCGGGTTTAACCTCCAATAAAACACACAGAAAACACAGAGGGAATTTAAATGGATATTACTGAGCGAAAGACGTCAATCTAAAAAGGCTACATGCTGTAGAACCCCAACTATGTGATGTTCTGGAAAAAGTAAGCTAGGGAGACAATGAAAAGATCAGTGGTCACCAGTGTTTGGGGCAGGGATGAATAGAGCAGAGAGGAAGCGGAGGGTAGGGACACGGGTGTAGACACGTGTCACTACACAGCTGTCCAAGTCCACAGTTATGGCAGGGCGAAGTTCCATGGGCAGCCCTGACGTGTCAGGGAGGGTCCTCAGTGGTTCCAGTGCTCCTGGGGGACTTGAGGAGGGGAGGCTGTGCAAGGGGGCAGGGCAGGAAGTAAATGGCACATCTCTGTGCCTTCATCTCCATTTTGCCATGCACTTAATAGTGAAGCAACATAGTCTACTAAAAGAGAAAAAAAAAGTTTTCTCTGTGTCCCCCCACCACACACACATACCCTGACCTCCATGCACATACACCAACCTCCAGAGTAATAATGCAAACAGCCCAATCAGAAAAAGGAGCAAAAGGGACTAAGTGTACTGCTCCATGGTAGAGCACTTGCCCAGTATGTTCAAAGCCCTGGGTTCATCCCCAGCATTGAAAATAAAGAAAGAAAATGAGCAAAAGATATGAATACATTTCACCAAAGAGAATGCACAGGTAGTAAGGATATGAAAAGATGTTCAGTGTTGACCAGGTATTTAGCTCAGCAGCATAAGCACCTGCCTGGCAAGTGCAAGGTCGTGAGTTTGATCCCTGGTACCACAAAAAAAAAAAAAAAAAAAAAAAGGATGTTCAGTGTCACCAGCCACTCGAGAAGAGCATGCTAAATTACATCTAATAGGATATTACTGAGTGAAAGACGTCAATCTAAAAAGGCTACATGCTGTAGAACCCCAACTATGTGATGTTCTGGAAAAAGTAAGCTAGGGAGACAATGAAAAGATCAGTGGTCACCAGTGTTTGGGGCAGGGATGAATAGAGCAGAGAGGAAGCGGAGGGTAGGGATACGGGTGTAGACACGTGTCACTACACAGCTGTCCAAGTCCACAGTTATGGCAGGGCAAAGTTCCACGGGCAGCCCTGACGTGTCAGGGAGGGTCCTCAGACTATTAGGACCCCTAGACTAAGAAGCAGTGACAACACAAAGTGCTGGCAAACACATGGAGAAACTGGGCCCTCGCACAGAGCTGGAGGCACGCAGCACTCTGCAGGCCCCTGTAAAACAGGGCACATGTATCATACTCCAGGGCACCAATCCCAGAGAGGAAAGCTGCTGTGCACACACATATCCAGGACACAAAAGATCAGAGAAGTTTTCTTTGTGGTACCTCAGACTAGAAGCCACTCCTACCCAGGGGACTCACAGAGAGGGACAATCAGCAATGACAAGAAGGCAGTCACGAGAGGCCACCCACCACCCGGCTCTATTTTTATACCATACTGTGGGGCTGGAGCACAGGAACTTGCCTCCTCCAGAGAGGCGACCTTCCCCAGTTCCATCCCAGGATGGACCCGCAGGCCACACAGCAGATTCACAATGACCCTCTGCTACCTGACAACCTGACCCCTATGAGGGTGCTGTCCCATGAGGGCCAGCTACCCACCACCTGATGTCTTCTAGGAGGAAGAGACTGGCATGTGCCCAGGCATGCTCAACAGCAAAGGCAGGGTCTGAAAGGGCAGGGCTGAGGGCAGGGGTGTCATCCCAGGGCCAGTGCTGAGCACCCTCCATCCTGAATGTTTCCACCTGAGGAACATTTCTTTTCTCTTTTTTGAAGTACTGGGTATTGAACCAAGGACTTCTGCAAGGTTCTACAGCCCCAGCTCTTTTTTATTGTTTTTATTTTGAGACAGGGTCTTGCTGAGTTGCCCAGGCTGACCTCACTCGAAACCTGCCAAAGCAGATACGGGCCCTCATGCTAGGACACAGATACTGGCAGGGTCACGCAGACTCACCGATGGCTCTGAGTGCATGCTGCAGCTCCAGGGCAAAGGCAGTGAGTGGCACATCCTCAGACACAGGCATCGCCGCCACTGTGGATAGGTTGCTGGCCATGTTCCCTGCATCCCACTTGCTTCCTGCCTCATGGAGCCCAAGCTGGTAACCTGCAGAGCACAGCGCAGGAGTTGGCTGGGCAGCCTCAGGACAGCCCTGCCCTGACCAGAGCAACTCCTACATCCTCCCAGTGGGTGGTCAGCCCTGGGCACACACACAGCTGGCCAGGAGGGACTCACTCTGGCCTCTGGAGTTTAGTGACTCAATGAACTCAGCTAAAACCTTCTGCTGAGCAAGAGGGCTCCTTTTAAGACCCAGCTTGCTGCAGTTTTCCACTGAGTGCTCTGGGAACAGCACACTCGAGGCCTAGCAGGGTGCTTTTACCATTTTGCCTCCAGAACCAGTGGAAATGTGGCACAACTCCCAGGAGGCTGTGCTGGGGTCAGGGCATCCAGGCAGATGCCAGCACAATTACCTTGGAGGAAAGCAAGGCAGGCCACCAAAGGCCTGCAGGGACTCCTCCAGTGGCCCAGACCTTCACCCAGGCTCCCGTGTGGGCAGAAGGCCCGCCACTGGCTTGCCCCCAAGGAGCAGACACCTGGGCCTCAGTTCATGGGTCTCTGCCTGAGGGTCCTGCCACAATCATTCCCCACACCTCCTCCCTCCACAGTGGTAGCTGAGAGTACAGCCTGGCTGCGCCTGCCAGGCTCTGCCAATGGCCAAGCTCCTGCCTGCCCAGGGTCTCCAGTGGCCTGTGCCCTCTGTGGTATCCTCTCCGTGGTGTCCTCCCCATGGGTCCAGCAGAGTCTGTCGCTGCGGTTCCTCCTCTCCTGACAGAGTGGAGCTGTCTTCCACCAGGATCCTGTCCTTAGCCAGGCTCCTGTCTCCCTGAAGTGCACACCCAAGGCTGGCTCCTGAGAGTCTGCTGCTCTCAGTCAGCTAGGGAGGGAGGGTTGCAAAGTCTGCCTGAAGTCTAAGTCAGGGTGCAGTGGCAGGAGCAGGGAGAGGAGAATGAGGTTCGAGAGGATCCCTCCTAGATGCCCACTGCACCACTGCCTGTAGAAGCCAAACACAGCCAGAGGCCTAATAACAGGAGAATGGCTAATGCACAACCACATGCCTATTTACAGAATCAAACACACCTTTATGTGCTAACTGGAAAAACTTCACATTATTGAATGAAAAAATCACGAAGTAATTTAGAAAATAATTCCATATTAAACAACCATCCAAAACCTTCCAAAGTAAAGTACCTGCATTCATTCATAGACAGACTTGCAGACACTACCTGCTCAGCACCCGACAGACTCCAGATCCAGCTTCTCTGCAGTCAGCCTGGCACCAGCCCTTGGTCACTGTGCCCTAGGCCTCCACCTCTTGGCCCTCACGTCCAGAGCAAACCCTGGGCCAGGTCCCTCCTTGGCTCTCTGCCTTCTGGTGCCCGCTCCATGCAGGATACACCAATGTCCGCATGTGCTCACGGGGCCCCTGCCACCACCCAAGTGTGGCCACCATGAGTCCCTTAGCCCAGGGGCTCTCCTTTGTCATGAATGCCCGGGCTGTGTGCACCTGACCCCTTCCCTGGGTCCCATCTTGCTCAAGACTACCATCTCCCTGGCCCAGCCATCAGCCCCAGAAGTGGGTTCTTCTCCCACCAGCTCCCAGCATCCAGGCTCCACCAGGCCCAGGTGAAGGTGGCCACAGGTGTTTCCCCAGAATGGAGGACGGTGCCACACAGGTGTGGAGGGCTTAGCATACACCGCCCGTCTGCTCTAAGTGTGTTCTCCACGCCCAGGTCTGCCAAGGAGCTACACCCAGGTAACACTCAAGACCCAGAGGCTGCTGCCCCTTGGGCCACTGGACAGGGACAAGAACTGGGGAGGAGCCAGAACAGACCCTGGGGGAAGAGATAGGCCCCACCATATACAGCGGCTCCAGTTATCCCCCCAAGCACCTATGGGAACCGTCACAGGGAACTGTGACACAGGCAGTGAGTGAGAGCCATCCAGAGGCCTAGAGAGGTGTCCACTCACCCCTACCCCACAGGGCTCTCTCACCCCTACCCTACAGGGCTCTCTATCTTCTGCAGCCTTTTTCTTAAGCCTACGTCACTTTGTAATAAACGGCAAGGGTGGACAAGAAAGTGAAGCAGAGCAAGGACTGACACATATTCTCCTCTCAGACCTGCTGAGTTCAGCCCCAGTTTCGCCTCCACAGGACACCCCTGTTGGCCACAGCTAAGCCTGGCTTCACCCTGTATGCTAAGCTGGGGCAGAGGGGCCTGGCCATGCAGAGAATGCAGAGCTCACCTGCCTGCTCTGCAAGGGGCACCTGGTCCCTTCACACCTCAGCTCAGCAGGCGGAGCCCCCACAGATTGAAAGCAGGATAGAAGAAATAAAAACTAGGTAGAAAGGGACAAGGAAATCAAGATTTTTAAATTGTACTTTTGAGAAAAACTGCAGCTTCAACACATAATGGTTACTCAAGCTTTTTTTCCTTCCAGGAAACTCAGAAAGAAAATCTTAGTTGGCTGTTGTGGTGCACACCTGTAATCCTCAGGAGGCTGAGGCAAGTGGATTGCCATGAGTTCAAGACCAGCCTAGGGTACAAAGTGAGTTCAAGGGTAGCCTAAACTACACAGTAAATCCTATCTCACAAAACAAAAACAAAAACAAAAACACCAAAACAAAACAAACCATAAAACAGAAGAGTGAGACAGTTTCCTTATTTCGGCTTCTGGGACCTCAAGGCCCAGCCAGGAGCTCCAGAGCCGTGGACATCCTTGACCGTGCCCTGCTGCCTGCTGCTACTTTCATAACCAGGAGGAGGAAATACTCAGACAACAAATAACCACAAGCACTACTGAGCAGAAACAAAGGAGAATCTGCGCACCCATTATGACATCAGGTCCAAACACCCCACCTTCTTGGTCTGGTTCTACTGCTCTTTCTGAAGTAGTGTTCTTTGAAGAACTGCCTTCCCCATTCTCTCCAGGGGACTGCGGATATCAGAATCTTCCGTTTTCAGTAAAACCAAAGGACTGGCCTTGAGTAGCTTTCTTATGCAAGGTGCTCTGAAAGCTTTCAGTTTGGACTGAAGGTGAGTGGAGCAGGCACAGCCCACTTCAGTCACAAGAGATTCTGCGTGCAGCCTGAAGCGGTTCCCCAAGACTCCCCAGGGGCAGGAAGGCAGCTGAGTCTGGGCCTTGGGCTCAGGAGAAGACCCCCCTACTCCACAGAGGAAGCAGACAGGGATCTGGCCAGCAAACATCTGGCCCAGAAGTCCCTCCAGCTATCTATGCAGCACACAGAGGGCACTGCCCAACCAGAGACAGAAGGCAGAGAAAAGGATTCATCGGATCTGCGTGCAGACCTGGTTCACACAGGAACCCACCAGGACCTCCACGGAGGCTCTGTGAACAGGGATGGTGCAGAACCAGTGCTTCTACCCTGGCTCTGGGAACACACAGGCAGGGTGGACAGAGCAAGACTGCAAGGTCACTGGCAATGCAGGCCACAGAGGAGGGCAGAATGGGGCACCCGCAGAGCCAAAGTGTGAACAAGAGCCCAGAATTCGGTGTCAGTACAACCCAAATGGCAGGGTGCTAAAAGCAGGAAGCCTTAACTAGAGCAAGAAATGCTGATCCACAGGCAATGACACATCCCAAGGCTTGGAACTAGTTCACCAGGATCATGGGGCGGCTGCTATAACCAACGAAAGCCAGTAATCATGAACGCATCTAAAAAGAAACACAAAGCAGAACATCTTAGCAGAGATAAAAAGGGGAACCAAAGTACAAAAACTGAAATAAAATCTTCCTGGATAGGCCTGATGACAGAATCAAGGTGACAAAGGAAAAAAGGAAGTGATACTGAAAACAGATCAAAAGAGGCCATTCACTCTGCACATCAGAGAAAAAAAATTTAAAAAAATGAATAGTGCCCCGGAGACCTGTGAGACAATAATAAAGGCCTAGAATTGGTGTCATTATGCTTCCAGAAGTGGAGAATGAATTCAAGGTTGAAAGAATATTTGAAGAAATAAAGGTTGGAAATTTCTCAAATTTAGTAAAAGATATAAAGCTATAGATTTAAAATGAGCAAACCCCACATAAAATAAATCAAAATATATTTGTGCCTAGGCCTCTCAAAATCAGATTGCTAAAAACTAATGACAAAAAAATAAATAGATAAAAAGTCTTGAATACAGCCAGAGAGAAACAACAAATTAGTTATCTGTGAAGAATTTAAAGACAGGGTGAGCCTCCCTTATCTGAAATGCTTGGGACCTGAAGTGTTTCAGATTTCTGACTTTTTCAGAGTTTGGAACATTTGTGTAGATTACTGGCTGAACAGCCCTAATCTGAAAATCTGAAATCAAAAACCTTCTGAACACCTACCTGACATTCAAAAGTTTCAAATCTCAGATTCTGGAGTTTTTCAACTATACCTGGATATCCCCGAGGGAGTGACACAAAACATTTAAAGAGCTAAACTACAAGGACTGTTGAACTAGAACTCTACACGCATTAGAAACATCCTTCAGGATGAAGGTAAAAACAAGTTCAGACACAGAAGATGAAAAGAACTGGGAGCTGTCCTTTCTAGAGGAGCTGCTCACGACGTCACTTCAGATGGAAGAGTTAGGGTACCAAGGAGGCCCCGAGAGCAGGGACAGAGGGCAGCAACAGCAACGCAAATCTGGGGGAGCTGTGGATGCTGCGCCTTGTGACTAACAACTGAGAGACAAAGTCAACACTTTGCAGGGCTCCTGATACACATAAAGATAGCAGCTGAGACAGCTCCCGGCAAGGGGCAACAGGTGAGGACAAGGGTGTGCCCCAAGGTCCCCGATGTGACCACTGAATATCCTACAGGAAGAGATAGGGAAACCCCAATTGATAAATAAATGTGGGGTGCTCAAAAAGGCCTTAAGGCCAGGTATGGTGGTCCACACCTGCAATCCTAGCCCTCAGGAGGCTGAGGCAGGAGGATAGCAAGTTCAGATCAAGTCTGGACAATTTACCAATTCAGTGATATCCTGTCTCAAAATACAAAAAAATAAAAAAAATTTAAAAAAATAAAAAAAAATAGAAAGAAAGAAAAGAAAGTAAAACAGAAAGGAGCTAAATCTACAGCTCAGTGTAAGCTCCAACATCACAAAAAAATATAAATAAAAAGTCAGGCGACCTTAAAAAAAATGGAAAACTGGGTAATACTCTTTTTTAAAGGGTGGAAAAAGCCCAGTATGGTGGCACACACCTGAAATTCCAGCACTTGGGAGGTTGAAGTAGGAGGATTGTTACGAGTTCAAGACCAGCCTGGGCTACAAAGTGAGTTCAAGGCCAGCTCGAACTACATAGTAGGACCCTGTCTCAATAAATGAGTAAGTAGTGGGAGAACAAAAAAAATAAATAAAATGGCAGAGATGAATCCTAACAGAATAATTATATTAGGTGTAAATGGACTAAACAGATACAAGGTAATGATTATTAGAAGGGATGACCCAATTACATGCTACCTGTAAGGAACTCACTTCAGACACAATAGTACTGCACTCTGAAAGCAAAGAGTGGTATCCCCCATCAGGAGCACACAAAACCCCAGGGTTTTGCTCTGGTGAGTACAAGGAGCAGGCTGTCCTGGGTGGGGCTCTACCCTCTCTTTTCCTCCACTGGGAACAGCTATCCACCAACTCACCCCTGTGCACAGGTATCACAGGACATGCATGCCTGAACAAGGGGGAATTGGTAGAAAATCAAGCAGAAGAGGAGGGCCCAGAATTGTGGGGGCAAGAGGAATGTAGGGGCAGGACAGAGCCCATGCCAGGAGCAGGAGGCCCCACATCTGGGCTGCAGACCTGCGGAAGCCACGCGGCTGGCACGGCTGAATTCTCAACAGGTGGATCCAGGTGAGGGGGCAACCAGAGGCCAGAGGGACAGTGGCTCCTGCACAAAGTGGCTTCTGCTCAGGGCTAAAAGACAAACTGGCTTTGGGATGTGAAGCCCCCGCATCCTGGAGTTGTTCCCCCACCTTCCACACTGGCACAGGACAGGCACAGCGGCCCCCACCTCCCACACTGTTGGGCTTCACCCTGTTTCCCTTTTCTAATCAGCTGACAAAAATAGGAAATATAGCACATTCCTTCCCAGGCTCAGGAGAACTCCCCTCAGCGCTGCCCATCCTAAAAGCATGTCAGAAAACGTGGCACTGCCATGGCATGCAATCCCTCTACCGCCGTGGTTGAGCTGCCCTGTGCGGCTCTGGACTTTCCTGCGGGGTGGCCCAGCATGCCATGCCAGCCTCTGTGCTCCTCTCCACCTGGACACTGCTGCAGGTGGGACTGGGCTCTGGGCAGAGTCCCAGGAAGGCAGATGAGGGCCGGTGGGGCGGGGCTTGGAGGAGGGCGTGGTTGTGGGGTCATAGGCAGGGCTCCCAAGCTGTGCTCCAATGTAGTGGGCACACACCTGTTGTAGGTCCCTGCTGGAGGCTGCCCAAAATCTTCTCACCCAAGAGATGAATCAATCGAGTCACCACCTGGGAGCAGAAAAAGAAGACAGACCTCAAACCACACTTTCTCTTTCCTGTTCTGAGCCTGGTTCTCCCTGTGTAGTCTGTGTTCCTTCGGTGGCCTTAAAACTCAGAAGTCTTCTGCCTTGACCATCAAGTAGCCAAGTCACCAGTGCACCCAGCCACACCACACTGTATACCATGAAACACTGGTTTCATTACAACCCCACAGTGATGCGCAAATGGAACACTGGGCCCCTTTTTCAGCACTACCCTAGCTGGGAATCGCCGTGGTTCCTGCGAGGAGGTCTTAGGCCAGCTGTGGAGGAGGCAGGGGCAAGGAGTGGGTCTTTAGAAAGCCACCCACAGCCCCAAGGAGGACAAGGATGGACTGATGGGGCCTGCTGGACTGAGGCTCACTGTGGCTGGGTGCCATCTGCTCCACCTAAATGGGCTGGGAACTACATGATACCCAAGAATCATCACATTTCAGGTACAATAAGATTGTTTGCAGTTGTATTCATATCAAACTTCTAGAATTGTAGATTAGTATATTTAAAATCCAAGTATCAAATATCTATAACCCAGCCGGGCGTGGTGGCGCACGCCTTTAATCCCAGCACTCAGGAGGCTGAGGTAGGAGGAGCGTTGTGAGTTCGAGGCCCGCTTGGGCTACAACGCGAGCGCAAGAGCGGCCTGAGCTACATAATGTGACCCTGCCTCAAAAAACTAGGGCCGGGAGGTTGGCTCAGTGGCTTAAGCGCCTGCCCTGGCAGGTGCGAGGTTGTGAGTTCAATTCCTGGTGCCGCAAAAAAAAAAAAAAAAAAAAATCTATAACCCACTTTAAAACTAAAAAAATCTTTTTGAGAGCCAGGCATAGTGGCACACACCTGTAATCCCAGCACTCGGGAGGCTGAGGCAGGAGGATCAGTGCAACTTCGAGAACAGCCTGGGCTACAAAATGAGTTCAAGGCCAGCCTGAACTGCATAGCGAGACCCTGTCTCAAAAACAAAAACAAAATAATAATAATTTCTTTTTCTTTTTGAGATGGGGCCTTTTTGCTATGCAGTTCAGCCTGGTCTTGAGCTCACAGCCCAGGTTAGCCTTGAACTCATGGTGAGCCTCATGCCTCAGCCTCCCAAGTGCTGGGGTTACAGGTGTGCACCACCATTCCCAGCATTTTTTTTAAATTTTGAGACATGGGTCTCAGTAGGGTGCTAAGTTGCCTAAGTTGGGCTCAAACTTTGTATTCTCCTGCCTCAACCTCCCAGAGTGATGGGTCACAGGTGTGCACCATCACACACGCTGTGCTGAGAATCTTCAATGGCCAGGGAATACACATTTACATCAGAGTGAGGCACCACTTCCTGTCCAAGGTGAAGCAGCTGCCAAGGCTATGCCTGAACAGGACAACCGCTCTGGAGAACCAGCTGCACTTCCCAACCTCAGCAGCTCCTGTTATGGTCCCTGTCTGGGTGTCCACATAAAACCTCATGCAGTCATGGCAAGCTGTAGTTTATGACTGATTCATGGTCCAATGCTGGGATTAAGGGTGTGAGTGCTATACCTGCCCTACGGCAATAGCCTGCATGTGATATAAGGGATGGGAAAAGGCTTGCTCTCCCCTCCTCTCATCACTTTTGGTGTCTTCCATTGCCATGAGCAGTGGCCCCTCTGCTATGCCACCCTGCCTTGGAGCCAGCTGACTATAGACTGAAACCACTATGAACTGTGAACTAAATAAATCTTTCCTCCCTTAACTTTGGTTGTCAGGTTTTGTTGCAGCAATGAAAAAGTAACTAAGACAACTCCACAAGCCAAATGCCATTATCTCCAACAGCAGCACATTCCAACAGGTGCTTGGCGGCTAACTTCCAACAGCCCCAAACTGGAAACTACCCCAACATCTACTGTGACAGTGATGCAAGCCCTGCGCTGAGAGGCCCTGGCCCTGCCAGCTCACACCTCATTCAGGCCTGTGCTCAGCTTTGCCCCAGGAGGATGGGCAACCTCAGGGTTCCCAGCCAGGTGCTAAAGGTAGGTGGCTGCAGCCTCCTGTGAGAGGCAAGGCTCAGTGGAGACAGGAGCCCAGAGCTCTCCAAATCCTGGGCCTGGAGTCTTCTTCAGGCCCTGGAAGCTGCTACAGAGAAGGTGACTCTACCCTCCCCAGGGCTACTGCTGACTGACCTGCAGGACACAGACCCCTGGGCCAGGAAAAGCCACTCCTTTCCCTAGAAGGGCCAACACCTATGCCAGGGATTGCTGTCTGACTGTGACATAGCAGTCCCCACACTGCCCCAGAAGCTGCTGACCTGCCACAGCCACATAGCAGCCTTACAGATGTGGCCTGTGTTCAAGGCACCTGCCTGCTGCCAAGGGTGAGGGCCCCATGCCAAAATGCAGCAACATCCCTGATCCTAAGGGCAAAAAACAGGCCCAGACCAGGAAAGGTGAGGTGCGGCTCACAGCTGTGGCCTCAGGCTCTGCCAGGTGCTCCCAAAGTCACCGCCATCACCAGGGGCGCCTTGTTTTGGAATGGCCAAGTGCTGACTAAGGTTCACAGAGCTGCACCTGCAGTTTCTTGGCTGTCCCTCCTCTATTCCTTTGGGCCACACTGGCCAGGCACAATCTGAGGTTAGTTTCTTCCCTCTCTGTGACACTCACATTTCTCACACACGGGAAAGACCAGAAACACAGTTGTGCCAGCGGCCTCACCTTTCCCCAAGTCCCTGTCTGAGCAGCACAGGGACAGCCTCTCCCTGCAGCACGCCCTTCTGTCACCGTCTTCACACTGTCCCTTCCGCCTGTTTCAGGCATAGCCTTATGTGTGCCTAACAATCACCTGGCCTTGAGGCCCAGCCACATCAGGCTTACCTGTGGGTACCTGCGCTTGATGGATGTCAGAGCTCCTGCTGGCAGCTTGGCCAGCTCTGAATCCCGCACAGCATGCACGGTGGTCGCCCTGGCCTGATGGGTCAGCGTCTCCACCTGAGGGAGGGGAGCTGGGGCTAGAGCCATTGGCCTGGCATGAGCAATGGTAGTAGACACAGCCCACAGGAGACCTGGGCACAGCCAGGGCGTGGCAGATGAGGGCAGGAGCAACATAGTTCACCAACTGCTGCTCTCACAGGGAGCCAATGTGCATCGCTTGTGAGTATGCTACAGACCACAGCAGGGGCTGGATGCCACCAGAACCCACAGGCATCCCTGGCAACCCAGGAGGTTCCAGATGCCATGGGCTGGCACAGGGCAGTCTGAACACACCCTCGGACATGGTCATGTCCTCCCGTGAGGGAGGCATCAGACGTGTCCTATGAGGCTATGAGACCCCACCAGCAGCGCCTGAGGTACCTGCACCCATGGGTGCACCAGAGTCAGTGGGGGTCAGGAAGCCCCAGACTCTGACATGGAAGACCCCCACCCCCTCCCCAGGCACCACTCAGGGGAGGTGGGCAGGAGTCACAGAGGAGCTGGGGCTGCCCAGGAGGTGGTGACCCTCAGCACATGCTCACCAAGCCCCCTTGAGCCCCACTAAGGTTGCCCCAAGGCCCGGTGCCCAGAGAACACAGAAAGTGCCAGGGTGTCTGCTGTAGCTCAGGACAGAGAGATCTACCTATGCTAGGTCACTCTTGAAAGAGACCTCAGGTGGCAACAGTGGCCCCTACCCTCCAGGGCTCCAGCACCAAAGGGGTGTGAATGCCTAGAAGCCAGGGGCCAGCACACCAGGCACATTCCTGGGCAGACATAGGGCCTGGGCTCAGCCAGCTAGCACTGGGGGACCTGGCTCCCTGTAGTCCTTCATGGGCTCAGGCTAGACCCGGAGCACCACAGAAAACAGGCAGGGGCCTGACACCTACCACCCCAACGAGATCTCCACGCCCATACTCCCCCACCAGGCGCTTCTTCCCGTCCTCCTTCTGGATAACAGAGCGCAGTCTGCCACTGAGGACGATGTACGTGCAATCGGACTTGTCCCCCTGCCTGCAGAGACAGAAAAGCTCAGAGGCCCTTTGCCTAGCTGGCCCATGGGGACAAATTTCCTTATCTCCCAGACACCCATGAGCACTATGGGTGTGTGCATGCCACATGGGCAGGCATAGCAAATTTGCATGGACATCTTTCCTGCCTGCACACTAAGTCCACACCCTCTTCCAAAGGATGCCAGAGCCCATTAGCAGTGGCCTTCAGCTGGACATGATGGCTCTTACCTGTACTCTGCAACACATCTGTGGGTCTCACCTGTATATTGCACGTCCAGCCTCCACTTCCATCCAGTCCAGAGCAAAGTCAATCTGCCGCACAAAGGACGACATCCTCTTCACAACAGTGTGTGCCACACTCAGGACAATGGCCGGCTGCTTCCGCATGATCCTGCCAGCAGCTGGAGTCATTCTGCTGCTCACTCCCACCAGGTCCCACCAGGTCCCCCCATTTGGGGTCACAGTACTTGGGAACCTGTGGTACCCGCGGCCCCACCTCCCAGTGACAAGATACTGCCAGATGGGACACAGTGCAGGTCACTGACTGCTGGGAAGCATGAGAAGCCCTTCCCAGCACTGGTCACACAGGGGTTCCCTTGGGCACAGGCCATTCATAAGGCCAGGGTCCTAGCAGTGTGGTTCCACATGTGGCATTCAGACTGAGGGTTGATGGCAGTGAGTACAGTGTGTGGGGGTGTCCATCCTGGGTGGGAGCAGTGACCAGAGGCTCTGACCAGGACATCATCCCTGGGGCAGTAGCAAGGCATTCCTGGACCAGAGTGGGGAGGGTCAGGGGCTGCTGTCAGCCATACTGGATAGGGGACACAAGGCAGACACCACTGTCATTTACTGAAAACGGGAGGATTGGGCTCTGCCTCTCCATACCCCAGAGAGATGGCAGGACGGTGCGGATTCTTTCATCCCAGGGTTGGAGGACAGCCCCAGGACACTGGGTGGGATGATGCCCATAGGATGGAAGTGTCATACCAGGCAAAGATCTGCACACACATGGACAAGAACATGTACAGACACACACATGGATGAGGACACACATGGAGATGCATACACATGGAGATGCACGCACGTGGACAAGGACACACATGGATATGTACATACCCCAACAAGGACAGGCACAGAGATACACACGTGGACAAGGACACATGTGGAGATGCAAAGACAGATAAGGACACACAGACATGTACACATAGACATGTACACACAGACTTATACACGAAGATGTGGACAGCTAAACAAGGACACATAGACACACACACATGGACAAGGACACAGACAAGGACAGACATAGGTACACATTTGGACTAGGACATACACAGACACGCACAGACATGGACAATAACATAGACACACATGGAAAACGACAGAGACATGTATGCATGAATACACACAGAGACACACAAAAACACAGCAAAGATACACAAGTTCATGTACATAAGCATGCAGGGTCACAGGCAGATGCAGAGAATAGGCTACATGGAAAGCAAGGTCACAGCCTGAGACCCATGCCAGACTCCTGTCCAGGCTTCTTGGCGTCCTTCCTTCCTTCCTGCACTGCACTGCACTGCACTGCTCTCCCAGTGCAGCCTGAAAGGGCGGGGCAGTGTGTGGCAGCTGTATCCAAGACAGCAGATCCATGCAACCAGCGCAGAAGGTCAAACCCAGTTCTGTGTGGGCCCCCTTGCCAGTAGGTCCTTCCCATATAGTCCTCTTGACCACAGGGCCAGTAAGGGATGTGGCCCAGGACAGGCCAAGAACATCTCTGGACCTAGTGGACAGGATCTGGGGTGAGGCAGACATAGGTTTCCATCCTGAAACTTGGATATCAACCCACTCTGTCCTGAGCAGCAGGTGAGTGAGCTGGGGCACCCTCTTTACACACCATCTTGCCTTTCTAGCCCGGAGCTGGCCTCCTTAGCGTGTGCACGCTGATGAGCAAGACAACCTCACGGCTCTGAGCCAGACCCTTACATCAGCTGGTCCCCAAGGTGTGTAGCCACAAATGGAGCCATAACACAAGCACAGCCAGGCAGCCCCACAGGCCCACAGAGAGGGCAGCACCAAGCAGCTATCCACGGGCCAGATGGAGACCACAGTCTGTTTGCTAAGGAAGGCGCACAGACACAGTCACCTACCCAGCTGCGACTGCAGCTCAAGAGGCCCAGCAAGGTAACAGCAGGCCTGGCCCTGCCGAGTCCTCAGGCACAGAAGATGTAGGATCATTTTCCCACAGGAGGTGGACAGGGTGGCAAACAGGGGCATGGGAGGTGTCCTACATCTCCAGGTGGGCGGGGAGAGGTGACTCACTCATAGAAGTGGGCCTTGGAGATGGACAGCAAGCCACAGTCCCTGTTGGCCCTGATGGTAAACATGAGGGGCTCGCCTGTGAGCACCGCCAGCTGCCCCACCATCTCCCCAGGGTGTGTAAGGAACAGGCAGGTGTCCTCCTGGCTGTCGATCTTCCGCTGGTACACGTGTAGCAGCCCCGAGACCACAAACAAGATGTTGACATCCTGGCAAAACCAGAGGGACCTGGAGTCTCAGGGATTGAGGAGAAGGACCAGGACCCAGTGCAGTGACCCAAAGGACTCCACAGGACTGGATGACGCTGTCCTGGGACACAGGTGTTGCTTTGCTGTTGTGCCTTCTGTATCTGTGGACACAACTAGCTCCTCTTTAGAACCTTCCCACAGGGTCTACAGCATTATTATTTATTTGGTGTTTGTTTTGAGACAGGGTCTCCCTATGCAGTGTAGGCTGGCTCCGTACTATGTAGTTCAGGCTGACCTCACATTCATGGTGATCCTCCTGCCTCAGCCTCCTGACTACTAGGCTTATAGGCATGTGCCACCACACCCAGCAACTATGTAGTTACCAATCATAGGAAACTAGCTTTTCCCATCTCAGAGCATACGGCTCCCCTTCCAGTGGCCTCCAACCTACTGTTCCACTGAAGGCCCCACTTCTCCCTAGGAGCTGTGATGGGGCCCACATGGCCACACCTCTGCAGCCTGAGGGAGCCCATCTTGCTGCAGGCCAACGTCTGATGCCAATAGCCCTCCATCCTGCACACAGTGGTTTTGCTCCAACACCTGTACGCACACCCACAAAACCAACCTCTCTATCCACAGTGGGACTCACCAAAGCTGGCCTCCCTGCCCCAACCCCTTGAGTTTCAGCAAGAGGACCAGGGCAGCAGGTGCAATGTGCTGCCTGAGGGCAGCTGCTTGCAGAGATGGTGCCACAGAGGTGGCAGTCTGGTAAGGGGCCACCTCCCCGAGCACTGCGTCCAGCTGCCTCAACACCTACCAGCAAGTGCGCAGTGCCTGGCAGGCCCTGTGCTCAATCCCCCATGACAGAGGCACATCACTCACCTGGTCTCCTTGTCTCAACACCACAGTGCCCGCAGGGACATGGAGAAACGTCACTCGTCCCTCTAACAGGGATGGGTCCTAGGACACAGAACAGGTTTCAACAAGGGGCCTCGAGGGGTACCGAAGTGAAGGCACAAAGGACAAGGCCACTGGGGAGCCAGAGGCAGCAGCAGTACAGCTACAGGCCCCTCTGAGGACGAGCACTAACGCAGACTGAGTGCCGAGGGCACAGAGGCGTTGGGAACACTGCAGAAAACGCAATCACAGAACAGCACTCTGGTGATTCATATAACAGAGAGAGATTTCACCTGAGTAAGAAGGAAAACTAACTTCATAAAGGACACCAGCAAAGATACACCTGCAAAGACTAACTCAGCAGGTCCCATCCCAGGCCACCTGCAGGCTTGTGCGCTTATGTGACCCATCAGGCCAGGAGAAGCCTAGAATTAGGAATCTGTTCATGGTCACTGGGAAGTGTGCAACACACCTACAAGAACTGGCCCCCCAACAACACAGGGCAGTACACACATGCCTGTGAGCAGAACTCCCTCAAACACTGAAAAGCAGCGAACTATTTAAACCCATATTTCATAGTGATAGTAAAAGAAAAATAAGAAGAAAGCTCATTGGCCACCTTTAGAAGATGACAAGAAATTAAATCATTAATTGAAGCCTCTCCAACCAGGCTGGGGCAGTCAGTGGTGGCATGTGTGCTTAGTGTGCTCAGGGACCTGGGTTAGATCTCCAGCACCATAAAAACAAATTAATTAAATTAAATTAAATTTAATTTAAAAAAAAACGAACCCTCCCAAATCTTGTAAAGGGACCTAAGCTTTGTGCATCAAAGGCTCTTACATCTTCCAAAAGAAAGAAGCAGCATCAAAGGTCTGAACAAGGAAGAACAGGATGCTGCAAGACATAAGACCAGGCTAAGTCAGGAGTCATGGGACGAAGCAGCAGGGGTTTCTGTCCTGGAAGGCCCTGAGCTCAGGGAGGAGCTCAGCCAGCCTCTCAGTAAAAGGAGCTTCAAGAACTAAGAGCCACTCAGGAGGGGGGACCTACAGAGAAGATGTAAGGGACACCCCCTACATGGTGGACCTCCCGACAGCTGCCGTGCAGCTGTCAGAACCGTGGACCCAGGGTGACCCAATCAGGACCCCTCCCGTCTCTCAGAGGCTATTCCTATTCCCCAGTAAACCTTTCCAACTCTTAGAAAAAAGAACTGCGCACACAAGTTCTGCTGAAGATGGGAAGGACCGCTGTCAAATCTTCTTGGATTAGAGGGCTAACAGTATGGTGGTTATGTTTTAAAAGAGCCCCTGTCTTTTAGACAGTGAACATGAAGGTATTCACAAGCAACATGATGGCAGAATTTGCTTGAGTTGGGCCATGAGGTGGGGCACAGACAAAACAAGAGGAGTTCCTTCATTCTGTGTGTTTGAACCCTTCTATAACAACACATGTTTAAAGGAGAAAACTTAAACTCACCAATCAAGGTGCTCAGACCCTGCTGCAAGCCTGATTTGCACATAACAAGGAAAGACTACTAAGAGTGGGGCCCCGGAAGCTGTGAGCACACAGCTGACAACACAAGACAAGGTGCACTGCACTCCCAATGGAGAGGACACTGGGACTAGGACTACCCTAGGCTGGACACTGGACTTGCGCCCCAGGGTCCTCACCTCAAGAATAGTGTGAAGTAGCTGGGCGTGGTGGCGCACACCTTTAATCCCAGCACTCGGGAGGCTGAGGTAGGAGGAGCGTTGTGAGTTTGAGGCCGGCTTGTGCTACAACGCAAGCGCAAGGCTGCCCTGAGCTACACAGTACGACCCTGCCTCAAAAAACCCAGGGCCGGGAGTTTGGCTCAGTGGCTTACATGCCTGTCAGTAAGGCCTGAGGTTGTCGGTTCAATCCCCGGTGCCGCAAAAATTAAAAAAAAAAAATAAAAAAACCAGTTTAAAATTCATACACAGAAAGTAACTGGGGGAGAAGTAGGGCATGATGCAGAGTTACTCCAGCACTCTGAGGGCTGAGGGGGATCCCAAGTTTATACTCAGCCTGGGAAACTTAAGAGACTTAGCAAGACCCTGTCTCAAGAAACAAATAAGAAAAAAAAAGTGCCAGGGATTTAGGTTAGTAGCCTAAGTGCCTGCCTGGCAGGCACAAGGTTGTAAGTTCGATCCCTGGTACAGAAAGCAAGCAAGCAAGAAGGCAAGAAAGAAGGAAGAAAAGAAGGAAAGAAGAAAAGAAACAAAAAAGACTGTGGGTGGGTGTAGTTCAGTGCAAAGGCCCATTGGGTTAATCCTCGGTACCACAAAGAAATTAAAAAAGGAAGGGAGGAAGGGAGAAAGAAATAAAGGCAGAAAGGGAGGGAAGAAAGAAAAAGAGAGGAAACACCTGGGGAGGGATAAGCAGCACAGCTGTTAAAACATCAGCCATGAGTAGATAACTCCTGGAGCTGGTTACAGGCACCTGAGAAATGTAAGAAAAGAGACCCACAGATGAACCGATGATTGATGATCGAGAACACAAAATACCAAAAGTAAGTTTGTTTAAAATTATAGTGAAACAGCCGGGCGTGGTGGCACATGCCTTTAAAGCCAGCACTCGGGAGGCTGAGGTAGGAGGAGCATTGTGAGTTCGAGGCCGGCTTGGGCTACAACTCGAGTGCAAGACCGGCCTGAGCGACATAGTGCAACCCTGCTTCAAAAAACTAGGGCTGGGAGTTTGGCTCAGTGGCTTAAGCACCTGTCTGGCAGGCGCGAGGCTGTGAGTTCAATCCCCAGTACCAGGAAAAAAAAAAAAACAACATTATAGTAAAACAGAAAATACCTTACTGAGATAATCTGAAAATCTTACTCCTGGGCTACATATAACTCCCTCCACATTCCAAGCCAAATTAAGGAATCATGCTGTCCAGCCTTGGTGATCTGGATAGCCTAGGAAACAGCAAATGCAGAGGCTGAATGTGAGGTACCCCCTGCTGCTGTACGTCCACTGAAAGCAGACAGGAGCCCTCCTCAGGAAGATGGGTCCCCTGGGCTCTCATGCGTCCACAGGCACTAGCACTTGAACAGTGCACAGCACACAGTATCACATCTGCACCCCCATTGAGAACTCATGGAGCAGGCGTGGTGGTACACACCTGTAATCCCAGCACTTGGGACGGTGAGGCAGGACAATTGCTGTGAGTTTGAGACTAGCCTGGACTACATAGTGAGTTTAAGGCCAGTCTGAACTGTACAGTGAGACCCTGTCACAAAAAAGAAAAGAGAAGAAAAGAAAAGAAAAGAAAAGAAAAGAAAAGAAAAGAAAAGGAAAGGAAAGAAAAGAAAAGAAAAAAGAGGCAACAGAGGACACAAATCCATGAACACCAACATCCTCTGTCCACTGTCAGAGAGCTCACAAAACTTCAGAATAGCAAGTGGGCTAGGAGGTGGGGGTCACAGCATCAAGGACAACCAGGATGGAGAGAGGCACCTGGTTTTTCTTTCCTCCCTTGTCCCTCAACTTTGATCTGAAGACTGCACCCACCAAGAAGCCATGCATGCTGAGCCATGGGTACAGATGGCAAAGACTCTGAGGAAAACCCCCATCTCTGAACAGAGGCTTGGGAAGAAGCTCTGAAAGTGGGATAGAGTGCAAGGCAGCTTCCTTTTCCTTTTCTCCAGGTCATGGCAGCAAGAGAAAACAGAAGAGCAGCCTGGGGCAAGCTGGGCTCCTGACAGGTGCAGCAGACCAGGCAGATGGAGGCCAGACTCGGGTCAGGAAGCCACAAGAGCTTCCTGAGGAAAAACATGCAATCCAAGCCCTTCTGGCATCACACATAAAAATTAATTCCATCTGCTCTAAAATCTAAGAGAGCACCCGCTGTGGTAGTGGACACCTGTAATCCCAGCTACTCAGGAGGCTGAGGCAGGAGTGTAAGGTAAGGTCAGTCTGGGCTACTCAGTGAGATGCTGTCTCAAAGTAAAATAAGGAGGGCTAGAGACAGAGCTCAGCAGCACAGCACTTGCCAAGCATGGGCAAGGCCCTGGGTTCCATCCCTGGTACTTAACTTCTGTCAACCAGATACCATTCAGAAGGTAAACAGCAAGTCCTAGAGGAGATGCTGCACAAGGTCAATGGCCAATTAGGTGGCACTGTCTACAAAATACAAAGACAGTCTAAAAAGCAAAAGGAAAAGAACAGACTCTCAACAGAAAGTAGGGGAAATGACATCAAGGATAACCTTTTAGGTTCAACACAGCAGACAAATGTCAGAGGTGGTTGATCTCATTAGTACCCAAGGAAAATAAGACTGAAACCCAAGTCTGCACTCTACACTCCCACCACATGTATCCAAAAAGCCAGAGAATCTGATAGCTGGCATGACATGAGCTGCAGAAGTTTCACCAGCTCCTGGAGATGCACGTGACCTGTGTCCATATTTGGGGTACACACAGGATGCATGATGGACAGCAAGCCCTGAGCCCTGCCCACAGCAGCCTGGGCTGAGCACAGTACAGCATGGTGGGTGGGCAGAGTGACAGATGACTCAGTCCACTCCATGCCAAGCACAGGGCAGCCACAGCCAGGTGCACAGAGCCCGAGACCAGGCAAGGCCAACCAGGTGTCTGTTCACACCCTGCAGGCCCACGTCCTCATCGCAAGGAAACACAACTCCCTGGCTTCTGCACACCACATATCCCAAGTGTTTAAGAATGCCAGGGACATAAGTCTACACAGTAACACATGGAAGGAAGACCTACTCCACAGTGCCCAGTGAGCCCAAAGCCAGCAGGTGTACTCACTTGGCTGGGGGAAAACCTACAAAACTCCTGTGTGAGGCCTGGGGGAGCCAGGAGCTCCCCTGAGAAGTCTGTGAGCCACCAGCACTGCACTACCCCTAGACAGCTTCGCAAAAGAGGAGAAAGTTGGACAGCCACCACACCACTTGGAGCTGTGCTTACGTCCAGCTTCATCAGAGTCAGGAGGTCCTTCTTGGCAGCTCTGAAAATTGCGTCCGTCTGCCCACTGGAGCCAGTCTCATCCCATGGACTCTCCGAGTAATGGAAGACAGCAGAAGGGGTCTCTGCAACAACCACGCTTTTCCTGGACTGGAGAAGAACAAAGGTACTGGCTGTCAGAGGAGAAGTGGCAGACGAAGCATGAGAAGGCTCGGCCTATGGCCTGATGCCAACACAGTCCCTGGGGAGTTGGAAGGGAGAGCAGGGACGTACCTTGCCAGCCACTAAGTTCCCAGGGTGTTTATCCGAGTACAGCAGGATCCTGGCACGGTCATACGCCATCCCCAGGTCTGAGGTAGCCCCCACACAGTTCCCTACAAACAGAAGGGAGGCTCAGGGGCTGCCTATTGTCCACAAGTACAAAGGCACCAAGCACAGCTGAGCATACCCTGCACATCAAACAGCAGAATACTAGTACATGAGATGCAAATCCAGAAGGCAAGGCTGCCTTGATGGATGCCTTGGGCACCAGCACAGTCCATCTGATGTGACTGGGACAGGATTCCTGAGGTTCACAACTTTATAAACAAAGAAGTGATGAGACACCTTCCGCCTTAGTGACGACTGAGATGCAGAAACAAAACAGCCAGGTGCAGACGGGACCAAGTGCATGGAGTGGCCTTGCTTCACAAGGACATCCTCTTGTGACAGCAAATCCCGTCACAAGGGTGGGTTTCAACCTCTGATGCAGATGGAGCCCACATGACCTAAACATGAGGCCCTATCTCTTGCTTTTTTTTTTTTTTTTTTTTAATCTTTTTCTTGTGGAGCTCTGGTGATCAAACCTAGGATCTCTCTCCAGTAAGGCAACCACCACTGAGCTACACTCCTAGGCCCAAAGTACCTTCAAAGCCTCTACCGCTTCAACACACACACAGCCAGGGGACCAAGCTTTGAGGGTATGAACCTCCGGGAAATGAACTTTATTCCAAATACAGCGGTGACCCACAGTCAGCTTTTAAATGTTACTGAATAACTGGCTTAGCAAATGTCTAGGTCACTTCAGAGTCTGACAAAGCACATGATCTTCGGATCACACATATCTGAGTTTGAATCTGGCCTACCACCGCCAAGCTCTGTGTACACATGACTTAGCGAAGCTGTACTTTCCTTATATAAAACCTAAGACACCCATATCTCAAACTGATGGGGTTTTTTTATTTGCTTTATTGTGGTTATTGGGGGGGGTTGTTTTGGTTTGGTTTGGTTTGGTTTTTCTTGGTACCAGGGATTGAACTCACAACCTTGTACCTGCCAGGCAGGCATTTATGCCACTGAGCTAAATCCCCAGCCCTATTTTTTGAGACAGGGTCTCACTATGCAGTTCAGGCTGGCTTTGAACTCACTTTGTAGCCCACATTGGTCTCGAACTCGCAACGATCCTCCTGCCTCAGTCTCCCAAGTGCTGGGATTATTGGGGGGTGTTTTTAGGATTTTTTGTTTTGAGACAGAGTCTTGCTGTGTAGTTCAGTTCAGGATGGTCTTTAACTCACTATACAGCTCAGGCTGGCCTCAGACTCACAGTAAGCCTCCTGCCTTAGCCTCCCAACTGCTGGGGTTAGAGAAGTGCACTGCCACGTCCAGCTGTTCAGGTTGGTTTACAATTTGCACAAGGTCATGTACATAGCACTTGGCATCAGCTGGATATAAATGAACTACCAAAAAAACATACCTCAGATGCACACAACACAGGTAGGGATCAAAAATGTGCCACCAAGATAGAGGCACCAGGCCTGGGAGCACACTGTGTGTCTCATTCACAGGAAGTTCCAGTAGTATTTGAAACCAGAGCCGTGGGCACACAGATTCCATGGGAAGGGTCATCCTGTACTGCCATGCCCAGCCAAGTAATACCACTTCTATGAAGGAGAAGCTGCCAGAAGTCAGGGCAGTAGGCAAGCAGTGGTGAGAAGAAGCCCTATAGGTCAGTGTGGCTGATGTGGTGGCTCAGAGTGGCTGGTGTCCGCATTTCTTTATCCAGCTTGACTAGAGGGTTCAGTTTATGAAAATCCATCAAACTGCTCACTTATGATACGCATATTCCCTACGAGATTATACAACCATAGCAAGCTAATGAAAACAAAAATAACTTAGAAAATGGGTAAATGAGCTGGGTGGTAGCACATGTCTGTAATCCCAGCACTCGGGAAACTGAGGCAGGAGAATTGTTGCAAGTTCGAGACCAACCTGGGCAATAAAGTGAGCTCAAGGCCAGCCTGAATTGCAAAGTGAGACTCTGTCTCAAAAAGCCACAAAGAAAGAAAGAAAGAAAGAAAGAAAGAAAGAAAGAAAGAAAAGAAGAGAAGAGAAGAGAAGAAAAGAAAATGGGTAAATGTATGAATAGAACACAAAGAATAACTTAAAAATAGATCCAAGTAACGAAATGTCCAGGTCAGGGAATCTGTGCTGACAAATAAGATCAGTGGTTGCCCAGGCCAGGGAGGGAACAGCAGGGAGTGGCTGCATGAGGCCCAGGCTCTTCACTGGCTGGTGAAAAGGTCCCAGAGTTAGGTGGTGGTAATCCAGGTATGATTTTGTGAATGTGCTAAAAACCACCGGATTGCACATGTTTACAGGGTAAACTCTGCAGTATGTAAAATATATTTTTAAAAGTTATTACTGAAAAAGAATCCATGCAGATGCAGAAACCCAATACCTAAAGAAGGTGGTGCCCAAAAAGCAACAGAGAATGAAAGACTTTCGTTAATGGTGCTGGGTAAACTGCCACCCTAGACTAGAGCAGTAACACCCAAGTTTCTTCCTCACATATATGTTGACACTGCAAGAGTGAGCTACAGATGAATGAAGGCTTAAAAGAATATGGCCCAGAAACGTGCAAAAAAAGTAAGTATGTAAGGCCCAAAACACAAAGCACAAGGTGCCAGATGGCTGGTTTTCAACAGACAAGTGCTCCTGCTGAGTAGTGGGCCCAGCAGCACTTTTCTGACATGGGGAGGAGGAGGATTCCCTCCAGAGCATGTGCCTGAGCCCTGCGGGGACATGGAAGGCCTGAGCTGCTTGGGCTGGCAGAATGGCGGATGCTGAGGCGCTACCAGAGTGTCCAGGCCAAGACGCCCCCCAGTGCCTCAACCCAGGGTGAGGGTGCAGGTGCCAGTTAATCTGGGCACCAAGTGCAGGGTGCACACCTCTTCAGGGTTCAGCAACAGGTACAGAGTGCTGGAGCCGAAGGTGCACAGGCCACCCAACCTTCCCCCAGGCACCAATTGGGCTATGGGGCCAAAAGTCAGGGTCACCTGTCTGGGGCTGCCCAAGCTCATCTGAGATCACTTTGTGGATGGAAGGCAGAGGAACAGACTGGCTCCTCTTCAGCAGAGGCCCAGAGACTGCAGGGTGGCTGCTGCTGCAATCTGCAGAGAGACAGGCATGAGTGCAGGTAAAGACAGCTGGGAGCAGATGAGGAGACCTGGGGACAGGTAAGGGGATCTGAGGGCAAGTGAAGGTACCTGGGGGCAGGTGAGGGGAACCAGGAGCACTTGTCAGGTGTCCTGGGGGCTCATGAGGTAGCCATGGGGCAAGTAGGAGGAGATCCAGGTGCAGCGGGAAGGAACCCGGGTCTCAGGCTGAGCTGCTGTCCCTGGCAGGGTTGTACCTGAGTCACAGGACCTCTGGGGCTGTGATGGCCTCTCAAGTTGCTCCTCTGAGCTATAGGACGTCTGCCTCTTGGTCTGCCCAGCAGCCACACTGGCCACAGATGCAAGGGGGATGGCCTGGCTCTCCTGGAACACAAGAAGGAAGAATACAAACACAAAAGGGTGTTTCTTAAAATACTAGTATCAGAGGGTGATACACCCTAACATCCTCACAATGAGGGAGCCAAGCGAGTAAGGAGATGAGTACACACTGACCACGGGGCACTGAGGATCATCCACCCCAGGGGAACTTCCCTAGGATCCCACCTCCCAGGAGCTGCTCAAGTAGGAGTGAAGCCACCACGTTACTTCTTCCCATAAGAACTAGACCAGGTTGACACTAGCTGTGTCCACACCACAGGCTGCTGTGGCACACTGGGAGGAGAGCTACAATTCAGTCCCTACTGCCACCAGCCAGGTCACAGCTCAGCACAGACAAGGGCAAGACAGAGACAGTACCAGCAGGAGGGACCTGAGGGCCCATCAGGTTGCGAGGGCACCCAGCTCCCAGGGCAAGGACAGCACGAACACTGGTGTGCAACCACCTGCCTGAGTCTCGACACACGCTCCTAACCCACAGGAAAACTGACCAGCGTGGCAGCAGACATCTCTAAGCCAGAAAGATTAACATGCCCACTGCCACCTCCCTAAGTCCTGACAACCCACAACTAGGATGACCATGGGGCCACACAGGGCAGCAGCTACACTCACCGGGTTGAAGAGCTCTGTCGTCAGGCCAAGGTAGTTGTGCAGGGCCAGAAAGGTCACCCTTTGCAGTCGCACCATGATGATCTACACGGAGACATCCGGGTGTGAGCCCCGCCTGGGACACACTGAACCTCCCAGGACCCCACACGGGCACCCTCAGATCAGCAGCCCACCCTGGCAATGTAGGATGCCAGCATGGGAAACAAGGTCAGAGGCATACAGGAACTCGGTGTTGTTTGTGCAAGTGTTCTGTAAATTTATAATTACTCTAAAATAGGATGTTTAACCAGGCACAATGGCTCTCGCCAGTAACCCCAAGCACTTAGAAGACTGAGGTAGCAGGATTACAAAACCAAGCTGAGCAACTTAACAAGACCCTGTCTAAAACAAAACAAAACAAAGCAGGAGGTAAGGGGCTGGGGTGTGGCTCAGTGGCAGTGCTTGCCCACACACCCAGTGTCCTGGCTTCAACCCCAACACCACCACTACAGGGGGGAAAAAAAGAGCTGAATATTAGTTTTATCACAAAATATGGCCTTAGCCTTACCAGAATTTCACATTGCCCATAGTGAGTCCAGATAGCAAGGCCAGCTCCAGCCCCCCTGTATTTGCTGGCAAGGTGTGAACCTCAGAACTGACACTGTAAACTGGGAACACCCTGCAGGGTCCCACACAGGCCCCCAGGTCCCAACCCCAGGTGACACACAGGCTAAAGAGAGGACTGAAAAAGCAACTCACCTGCACCACCCTCACCAGGGTCTCAGGGTATTTCTCAAAAATGCCTTGAAAAGCCACTGCTGGAAGCCGGAGGATGGTGGATGCGGTGGCCGCGCGAGCAGAGACTGTTTTGTAGGGTGCAACATGCCCCTGGAACAAATGGCTCAACTGACCCCAGCAGAACTCCTGGAGATCTCTAAGACTCTGCAGACCCCCAGAGGCCACTGCGGCTCCTGTTCTAGGGACTCTACTTTCTCCCAGTTGTGTTGAAGGATGAACAGTGCTTCATTTCTTGATCATGGCAGAGACCCACAGGGAAGGCCTAGTTGCAGGCGTATATGCACAATGAACTCCCACCTGCTGCTAAGAATCCAATTGTCACAGTCATCTGTGGTCCCTATCAGAAGGACATCAAGACACACCCTGTCTAGCTTCCTAAAAAGGCTGTGACAGAGTAGGAATCACCATGTCATTTCACTGTGAAACTGGGCCCCTGCCACTGGCACCGAGGACCACACTAAGCAGGGCATGCTATGAGGTGGGTTGTGCCACAAGACTTACGTGGCCAGGGCAGAGCCCGAGAAAGGTTCCAGTCAGTGGCTTTGGTTTCTATCTTCTGGAACCCAGCACCATTAAGAGAAAAGACTGTTTCATACTGAAGAGTCATCCACACACAGTGAAACCTGCCATGGGTCACAGCCTTTCACCACCCCACAGGCACAATGTAGCCCAATGCAGATGTCCCCTGGGCCTTCCCTCATCTCCCTGTCCTCAGTTGTCAGCCCCAGTGGCTCTGCCCCTGTCAGTGAGAGTTAGTGCGGGCTCTGAGCTATTGTGTGCACTGGCATCTTTGCCCTGAGTTCTGGGCACCACCTGCCCCAAAGAGGGCAGCCAGGTTTTTTCTAGGGTCTGATGGCCCTGACAAGGCTGCTCTAAATAGACCCATCCAGGTTTCCACGTGTTGTTGCTAAACACCAGTCCCTGGTCCCTGGTCCATGATCCTTTGCCCCATAAGAGGTTGCTGCATTGTCTCTGTGACAGGGGCGCCCTCCTACATGCCACCAGCAGTGGTGTGCACTCTGGCAGCCCCACCCTCACCAGCACTTGGCACTGTCAGTGCTGCAAAGAACTCACTGTCTGGTTTCCCATGACTGCAGTGTCTGTCACTCACGGTGGGCCCCATGCACCACATCTGATTTTGGGCTGACAGGTGAGGTGGCAGGAGGCCTGGGACAGTATTAGGACAGGCTGTCCAAAGACCACCCCCTGGCAGTTTCTCTGAAAGGAAACTTTCAGAGAAAAAGATGTAATTAGCCAAGTTTGGGAGGCTGGAAGCCAAACAGCATGGCACAGGCTCTGGCGAGGGTCCTGGCTTCACTGTGTCATAGTGGGAATACATGTGTCTCTCTCTATGCAGTGTCTCCCTTACCCCCCAAAGCCACTAGGATCCAAGCATGGGTTCCCCCCATGACTCTATTAAGGCTTCCTATTAAGTACTTCCTCAAGGTTCCACCTCTTAGCACCATGGTGGGTAAAGTTTCCATTTTCTTGACATGGCTGATGTGGACGGCCTTACGGGCTACACCTGCCAGGCCAGGCTCCAACTCCCACTTCAGGGCTGCCTACCAAGTCCCACAGACCTGCACACCACCACAGCATCTAGCCCACACCAAAATAAGTCTCAAAATAAGGCAGCATGAACTCTTCATCTTTGCTTTCTGTTTCAAACTCCTTTTTAAAATTTTCTTTAAAAATTTTGGTGGCTGGAAAGAATGGCTATTATCAAGAAATCAAGTGTTCCGGCCCGAGCGGCACAGGCATGGATCAGGACTAAACATGGACTGCCTTCCGGGGTCCTAACCTGGGACCTCGGAGGAGAACGAGAGGGGCTCCTCGCGGGGCCCCCGCCCGGCCCGAGCGGCACAGGCATGGATCAGGACTAAACATGGACTGCCTTCCGGGGTCCTAACCTGGGACCTCGGAGGAGAACGAGAGGGG